>JAQPPZ010001322.1:0-65803 GCA_028583015.1 Wollemia nobilis | reverse complement strand
AACATCCTTAAAAGTAGAGCTTCATTACAATAAAATATTAAATTCCTTCATTTATGCCCCCTTACCATTTTTAATATTATTTGTGACCCTAACTATAATGCTCAAGGGTTGGCTTTACATGTAAGTGGCCACCCAGGCTAGAATATTCTACCAAACAAGCAATTACATTCTTTATAAAATTTATATTAAATGATCCCAATTGTCTAGGTGCCTCAAATGCCATATACACAATACAACATATTACATAATATTATTGATATGGGTATCCCATGTTAGGAAAGGGGTAATTACATAATAAGGTTAGTATGGGGTCCTAACATGTTCTTCTCCTTCAAATAACTTTATCCTCAAGGCTGGAGATGAGGAAACTACTATTGTAACCACTAGAGAGGTTCCCATGTAGCATCTTCTAGCTATAAATCATGCCACTAGACCAAAACTTTAGTAATGGTGCAGTTATATAGAGTGTGGGTTCTTCTATCAAAAATATTGCCAGGCTTGAATATGATTGAGCCATCATCATCAACCAAAGAACAACAATTAGAATACAAAGAGCAACCACAACCAGATATAGAAGGAGCACTAGTATCGTATAATAAAGAGCCACATACATCTAAGGAGGTAATTATGGGAATAGTAGATAAAATAGAGAAAATCCAACCCTTAGGATATGCAAAATGGAGAAAAGGCTAAAAAATGCAAACTCTCAAGGAGTAGGTAGAAAGACAAACAAAGAAAAATACAAGGACAACAATTGAGAGAGGCAAGCATGGTTAAACCCATAGCCAACTTCTACAACATGGGTTCCCAATGATTATACACACATGGAATGTAAGGGGATTAAACGACTACCCTAGATAATTGGATTTTAAACATATGATAGAATATAACCATCCAAATGTGGTTTTATTACAAGGAACTAGAGCATCACTAGAAAAAATGCAAACAATATCCAAGAGATGTTGGAGGAATGGAGACTATGAGGCCTAAGCTTCCCATGGTTTCTCCGAGGGAATGGCCACTTTGTGAAATAGAGACACTTTTCAATAGGTAGGAGCAACATCATCTAGAGGGATCTTGATGACCAGATCGAGAGATAGAGAATCAGACTCATTTTGGATGATTATTAACTTTTATGAGATGTAGGAAGTGCAGGAACAAAAAACCCAATGGAAGTCAATCCAAGCTATTAGAGAAGCTTACCCAGAAGATAGGTTCATGGTGGGTGGAGACTTCAATGCCAATATGTCAGTGAATGACCAAGAGGGAGACCTAAATTATCTTAGTGAGAAGGACAAACTCATGATTGTCCAATATAATAATTTAAATATGATTGACATTCCTCCTCCAAGATGTGGTACTACTTGGACCAATAAAAAGAAAGGAGACCAAGCAATAAAATCAATATTAGATAGGATATTGATAGAGGAAGAAATTCACCAGTTATGTAGCTACCATTCAAAAATCATAAACCTGTTATCTTTCGACCATTTTCCGGTATGTCTAAATATCACAAACATAATACCCTAGTCCAAAAACCACCCCTTTATATTTGAGAACTTTTGACTTCTAAACCAGGAATTACCAGAGTTAGTTCAACAATGGTGGCAACAAGGGAAACCAGCATTTGGAAAGGCACAATTTTAGCTACACTCCATATTGAAATATATCAAATATAAATGGAAAACTGGTGCAAATTCCAAAGATCAAATTTTCAACAACAAAGAGCAGAGCTAGTCGAGAGAATGCAAGGAGTTATAGAAAGAATTCATTCGGAACCCCTTTCAAAGGAATTACTCTCCCATGAAAATATATTAATGCAGGATGAAGAGGATCTATATAAGAAAGAAGAAACCTATTGGAAGCAAATATCTAGAATTACTTGGCTTCAAGAAGGAGATAGGAATACAAATTTCTTTCACCAGTTGACCACAACTAGAAAACACTATAACCGGATTGATGCTTTAACAAATGCAGAAGGACTCCTAGAAACCACCACTTCAAGTATGTAAAAATCAGCTAATGAGTATTTCTCCACTTTGTTTACTGCAGATCCACATCTGTCAAAACAATCCCAGGAGGAAATATTGGGAAGTATTCCCAGTCTAGTCTCTCAAGAGCATAATGAGGAGCTTATGAAAGAGATCAAATAAGAAGAGGTGAAAGAAAAAATCTTCTCCATGTAATCAATAAAGGTCCCAAGTCCTGATGGATTACCAATAGAATTCTACAAAGCTTTTTTGGATATTTTAGGAGAAGATATAACTAGAGCAGTAGAAGAAGCTAGATCTAGTGGTAGGATTTTCAAATATCTCAACCATACTTTTCTAGCTTTGATTCCAAAGTGAGGAGAGATGGAGAATATAACCAATTATAGACCAATATCCCTCTGCAATGTGATCTATAATATCATCACCAAGGTAATAGCCAACAGACTAAAAACTATATTACCAAATATCATATCTCCTGAACAAGGGAGATTTGTGCAGGGTAGACAAATATTAGATGAGATTGTAATAGCACAATAAACTATATATAATATAGGCCAAAGAAAGAACAAAAAAAATGTTCTTGAAGTTAGATCTATACAAGGCCTATGACAGAGTGAGTTGGAAATTTCTAGATCAAATTTTGTAAAGATTTGGATTACAAAAAGAATGGATCAACTGGATACTTGAATGCATCTCCATAGTATCCTTTTGAGTGATCATCAATGGAAACCCCCCCGCATTGTTCAAGACCAGCAGAGGAATTAGATAAGGAGATCCTCTCTCTTGATATTTGTTCATTATTTTGCAGAAGGACTGGGAAGACTCATACAAAAGAAAAACACAGAGAACAACATTACAAGAATTTAAATAAATAGAGATATAGCTATCACTCATCTACAATTTGTAGATGATACAAGATTATGGAGGGAAGCAACAATAAAAGAAGCAACCAATATCAAAGAATTATTAGACTACTACACTGCATCCACTGGCCAACTTCTAAATGAAGAAAAATCTAAAGTTTTCTTCTTTAATGTACATAAGAGAATCAAAGATCGGATAGCAAACATTCTTAGGTTGTCAATGGCCTCACGTCCATTAGATTATTTGGGAATTATCTTAACAAAAAAAATCCTAAAAAAGAAAGATTGGAAATCTATAAAATATAAAATTTTCTCAAAGTTGTCACACCGGCCTCATAGATGGTTAAGCTTTGGAGGTAGAGTCACACTTTTGAAGTCAGTGTTACAAGCAATGCCAATTTACAAATTTTCCATTTTAGTAGCCCAAAGAGCATACTCAAAGATTTGGATAAACTAATGAGAAAATTCTTATGGTCAAGAGCACAAGAAAATAAAAAAAATGCTTTGGTAAACTGGGAGAAAGTCTATCAACCAAAGGAAGAGAGGGGTCTTAGAATTAGAGCTGCAATAACAAATAACCTAGCACTAATAGGGAAGTTATACTGGCAGTGGATCACAAACCCAGATCAGTTATGGAGTCAAGTTCTAAAAGCTAAATATTATCGTGCACATGAAATGGAGGATGTCCCACAGTTTTCAGTTATAGGTGTGGAATCAGAGATATGGAAAACATTCAAAAGAGGGGCCTCACTAATTAAGGAAGACTTACATTGGAAAGTAGGTGATGGAAGAAAAGTCAACTTTGTGGGATGATTCTTGGGAATTCTCCCCCCCATTATCAAACAATACCCTCATCTTAGTGGAATTAGAGAGACTCTTTATAATCATGGCCAAAATCTTATATCTTAGTATCTCATCCCCCCAAGCCAATAACTAGCAGCTTCAGGAAGATGGAAAAATTTGGACCAGTGGCTAGGTGAAGAATGGGAAGCCAAAAAATGTGAACTAAAATAAATCCTAGAAAAAGGAACATGGCTATGGAAATATGGACCTGACCAAATAGAAGGAGGATATGGGAAATAAGGCACTTACATAGTGAAAGCAGACTACCGTAAGGCTCACAAAAGTAGCAATAACCAACCCCAACAACATCTATGGAAAGAAATATAGCAACCAAAAGGTTGGCTAAAGTTTAATTGTTTTATATGCTTGATTGCTCACAAAAGCATTATGACTCAGGATAATATGAGGAGAAAGGGGTTCATTAGACCCAGTAGATGTGTAATGTGCTTCCAAGAGATAGAAACTATAAACTACCTCCTTTTTTATTGCTCCTATGCTTACACAATCTCAAATTGGTGGTACTTCATATTTAGCCAAACAGAACGGTATCCTCCTAATGGTAGTAATGTTTTGGACAATTGGTCACATAACACCTTCAAATCCAAAACACTAAGCACAACTTGGAATTTAGGGATTGGCTTCATATGGTGGCAAATATGGTTAGAATGAAATAACTTAATTTTTAAAGAGGAATTCGATTTAGAGGAGAGGACCTGGGGGATTATATTAATGAAGTTATTAGAAACAGTGCAGACCAAAGTACAAGAAGAATCTCCGATGACAGAGGTAGAACAAGACATTTGGGCACAATAATGAAATCAAATGCAACATGAAAGCTATCAGGAATAGAAAAAAGAACAAAGATGGCTTCAGGAATATTTATTGGAAGAGGACATACAATTAAGAATGAGGTAAAGTTTAAAGAACAAGGGATTCAAAGATTCTAGACAAATAAAAGAAAACAAAAAAATTGCATTTTGAGCCTTGCCAAACAAGGTAGGATATCAAAATGGATTTGTATAAGCTGATCAATTTTTTTGAATAAATATTTTGCCTTTTACTCAAAAAAATAATACACACAATAAAATAGAGATTGATAATACCCTTGAGGTAGGGTAACACTATACAATGCTCCTTTTTGGAAGGAAACCACTCGACAAGATCTCCAACTCCATAAGCCAAAACTTCTACAAAGAATACTTGATATCTAACTTTTACAATTGGGGGTACATCCCTTTTTATACAAAAATATGATGATTCACCTTCCTTGAGTTACAAGGTCACCTATGTGGTGGTTTACCTTCCATGAGTTACAACGTGCATAATATTATAATAGGACATTGTTATATATTATTATAATTTTATGTGTGACCCATGCCATTATACAATATTATGTTATATTATATCCCCACATTCATATACTTAGGTACCTAACATTCCATCCTCCTTACAAAAAATGTTTCATCCTCAAAATATAGGAAAAACTAAATAATATGATCTTCTAAGCAATGTTGTCAATTGGTACCAATCTTGATTATTCCTCCATCTAAGTGAAATCTTGATTGATGGTAGTCTATGGTGATGCCAATTTTCCCTTGTGCCACTTGAATATCCATAATTATTCCTTGGGTTCCATGTATGTCCATCATAGCTCCTCTGATGCTCTTTGCCTTGTTTCCATGATTGTTGCCTCTCATGGTGATGTGGATGGCGATATGCTCCAATATTTTGTGCCTCTATTTTATGCTCTTTTCTCTTACTCCTCTTTTTTGGTTCATTTTTGGACTTTGGTTTAGCTTCATCTTTGATCTCTACCACTGCCTCCTCAAATTTTATTTCAAGTTCTTTTGCTTGTTCTTCAATTTGTTCTCCTATAATGGTTTCATGGTTTTCCCTTGATCCTTGCTCTCTAAGCTGAGAAATATCTTGCAAAGTTATCTTCTTTTTTCTATACCATAATTTCATAAATTTCTTTTGCACATTTATGTTAATAGTGCCCAAAGAATGCAACCAAGGATAACCAAGAACAATATCTATATCACCCATCTCAATAGCATAAAAATATGAATGTAAAACATATTTATCCATGGTGATCTTCAAATATTCAAAAATTTAAACATCCTCACCCTCAAGCTTTATGTTTTTAATTTTGTTGTTGAAACTTGCAAACTATTAACCAAGTCCCTACTAATGAAGTTATGCTTGCTACTAGTGTTTAGGGAGATTAACTTTATTCTTTTGGATGCAACCATAAACTTGCGAAATAAAAGTTTTACATTCCAAAAATTCTTTTTGACCAATGCGTATTCTATTAGATACCAAAGATGTGCTTTCCTTTGCTTGTATTTTATTATTTTTTCTTGCGATCCCCATTTGCTTAAAAATGCAATTTCAAATTTATCCCATGTGTATAAAAAATCATGGTCATATTTAAAATTCTCATACCACTTTGAAACTTCCCCTAGCAAAGAAAACCAAAGTTTACCTTTCCATTCCCGCTAATTTCTTTTTTATACTTCATCAACCATTCCCTAGCATCACTATTATCCCTTCCACCATGTCTTCCATAATTTTGTTAAGGCAACTAAGGTTTTAAGGAATGAAAAATTCTTAGTTTTTTTAGATCTCATCTATTTCTTTCTTCAAACAATGAAATTTGTAGGTTTTCTTCAAAACAAAACAAACAGTAATTGATTTGCTTACCTAGATTGAGAGATAATTTTTTCCTTTACATGAATTTTTCGTGCAGCCCATAAAACAAAGTACAAAACGCAACTTTCAACAACTTTAACTTCCTCAATACTTATCAAAATTTAATAAGTGAACATTTGTTTTTGTACTACTCAAAATAATCTATATGTTGGAGCAAAAACCTTCTAGAAAGAATTGAACAACTTTAACTTCCTCAATACTTATAAGAGCTTAATAAGTGAACATTTGTTTTTGTACTACTCAAAATAATCTTAATGCTAGAGCAAAAGCCTTCTAAAAAGAATTGCTAAAAAAATTAATATGATTTTTTTGTGAAAAAAAAATCACGTAGTCAAAAAATAGCACAAATACCTCAACTTCAAATAACCATAACTTTCTCAATATTTATCAAAATTTAATAAATACACAATATTTTTTGTAGTACTCGAAACAATCTATCTATTGGAACAAAAATTGAAAAAAGATATGGCCCTTGTAAGATGTGATGTTTTCTAGAAAAAGTTACCCTAACTTTGCAAAAAAAAACTTACTTTGCCAAAATCGCTGCTGTGCTGCTGTGATACCACGTTATGAGCCATTCTTCTCATTAACAAAATTAAATTACCATTTATGCAAAAATATAAAACATGCATCACAATAACAAACCACACAATAATTTTAAAAAACTAATCCATACAATAAAAAAACTCATAATTCCTTTGAGGTAAGGGCACAACGTACAATACTCATTATTGGAAAGAAGTCACTCCACAAGATCTCCAACTCCACAAACCAAAACTTTAAAAAAAAAATTCTTAATATCTAACTTTTTATAATCTAAGGTTCATCTCTCCTTTGTACAAAATGGAATGTCTCCTCTTCTTCTGTGACTTACTAAGTCATCCGTATGATAATCTAATATTATAATATATATCGTAATTTTATGTGTAACCAATGTTATAATACAATATTATATTATATTCCCTATACTTAGCGCCTAACAACATTCGTGTCCATGCACAGAATGTTCCTCTGCGTCAGTGACTATGTTATAATGAGTATAAAAATTAAGCAGCAGATTCTTTGAAGCTTAATCACTATACCTAACATTTGTGTCCAGTTAGGCAGAGCTTGACCGGGTTGAATAAGATGGGACAGAGGGGTCTCAAAATGTAACTGCTCAGAAAAGCCCATGAGCCTTCTTGCACTAGCGTACATACCCTATCAAACACACAATGATTTAGTCAATTCAAAGAGGCTTGCAGAAGAAAAGGAGAACGGGCCGTGTGGGCCCTCTCCCAAATATTATGGGATGCCATCGGATTTTAAATGATCTCTGGACTGAACTACCCCCCTTGACAAATCCATTCAAGAAACATCTCAAGCAGACAGGTAACATCCTCATATAAGCCAGACAGCCCTCTACATCATCTCCTTACAAAATAGTACGCGTCAACTATATAATTATTAAATATGACCAGGCACAAAGCATAATTCGCTAAGTCTCAAGGCTCCAGTTCATGGCGTGATGCGCAATTCCAGTTAATTTTTTTTTAAATTTAATTTTCAATTTTATCATATAATTTATTTTAGGTTTCTATTTCTATAAACATTATTTTTATACTAATTTCTTCCAATATTAAATTAATATATTTTTTAATTTTCATTTAAAAATCCAAATTTAAACCATTGAATTTCGATAGCATGTTGTTAAAAATGCTTGCTAAACCGATTTCTATATTACTGCAGGCATGCAATTTGATAGATTGTAAAATTTATTACTCTATTGTGGCTGTCAAAAATGGCCAAATAGGTACCCAGCGAGGTGTGTAAAAATACTGGAATTTTGTCTACGACTATAGGAAAACCCATAATTCTTCTTGAATTATTAAGTTTTGTTTTTTAATGAGTTTATACAAATTTTTATAAAAAGTATTAGTGGGAGACTTCTCAAAAAAAGATAAAGCCCTTATCATTACAATAACTTGTAGTTATTACATTGTTAATTTTTATTTATATGAGTTAAATTTTATATTAATGTTATGGTTGCATTAATGGAAATGTACAACTTTTATGAGTGTGATGACTAAATAATGTCTATTGCACACTATAGTTATTTATTTTTTCAAAGTTGATTTTGATAATTTTTTTTTTTTTTTTTTTGGTGCAAGGAATGAAAGTTTCACACCATTAATTAAAAGTTCAAATTTTATGGGTGAACTTTAATATATACATTAGAACAATTCATTGAAAGTAAATATTTTGTAGTTTAAACTTTATAGATGAACCTTAATATTTTACTCTATATGATTTAAAATAACTAGTGAGGAGTTTCATACTCTAAACTAAGGTTGAATTTCATCGATGATTTTTTTTAGGTGAAGTACAATGGGTAGCACAATTGGGGCCACACTTCCCAAGGGTACAACAAAGGCCGTTGTGATTCAAACTTGGATAGCTTGGATAGCATTCCAGTGACATACCACTAGGGTGTTCCAAGAAGAATTTATTAATGAATCTTAACATTTTAATCTATGTGATTTAGAGCAATAGGTAGGAAATTAAAAGTGATCTAGAGCAATTTAGGGAGTTAAAAAGTGATTTAAAGCAATTGTTAGAGAGTTGGGATTTTCACATTTTAAAAAAGTGTAAAAAAGTTTAGAGCAATTATTGATGATTAAGAATTTCATACCCTAAATTAAGGTTTAAATCTTATTAGTAAACCTTGACATTTAGGCTCACGAGTTCTAGAGCAATTTATGGGGATTGAGAGTTTCGTACCCTAAACTAAGGTTCAAATCTTATAGATAAACCTTAACATTTAGGCTCATGGGGTCTAAAGCAATTGATGGGGATTGGGAGTTTTACACTTTATACTAAGGTTAAACTCTCAACAATTAGTGAGGTTTGTTTGAAACAATTAGTATAGAGTCTCACCAACTAACATTTAAATCCTATGGATGAATCTACACAAATAAAATTCTTCAAAATTCAAAAAAGAGACTCATTAATCGATAATCAAATCCATTAAAGATGAGGAAGCTTGGAAAGTGTTGGTTAGACATTGCATTACCTCAGGTTCTCCCTATGGGCTTAAAGGATTGAGATGTATGGATTTTTCCTCTCTTCTCATTGTCCCAGTTCCCATTAATATTTTAGGCTCTTTTATAATCCGAAGCATTTGGCAAGCTTGGGAAAACATCAAATCATAGATCTAATGGAAAAGTAACGGTTTTTGGGATGGGCTTTCCATCAATTATATGAACCTTTGGTGGTCCCCTATCTTGACTATCTAGGAAGTCCCTTTTGCCAAAATCCCCTGGATGCATGCACAAAAATAATATAAATTGGGTATCTCTACATTGGTTGACTTGTTTTCCAGGTAAACTAGGGATTGGCATCCTTGGGATTATATCAAATCTAAGTTCACAGTTGCATTTGCTAATAAGGAAACCTTTGAGATAGTTAAAAATAAAATATACCTGATTCTATGCTTCATAGGATCATAATGTGCTCTTAGTGTTATTATAAGACCAGATTAGGTTAGGAATGGCTATTGCCATACTTATCCATGGTTGAAAAACTAAATGCTCATTGGGGTCTCTCTTCACCCAAGCATATTTGAGCTCATTGTTTTCACACAACCTAGTTTGCATGCCTCAAACTCAAACAAGTTGTCTTCACCTGGAGTTTAATTCACCAAGACCTCTCGCTTGGTAAACAACTTATTTCATTAGTGTTCCCAACCCACTATGTCCATTTTTCCATGAACTTGAAAATATTCTTCACCTCTTTTGGAGACGTCATAAAGCTCAAGATGCCTAGAAGTGGATTTTTTCTTTTTTTCTCATCATTTTCTCCCATAGTGGTTCACATGAAAATAGATTCTCCTTGGAGAACCTCCTCTCCTCCTTTTGGTGTTTCTAGAAATTTAGCACCTCTTTAAGAGCGACATTTTATTTTCTTTATAGAAAGCCAAAAAATATTCCTTGTTCTATTAAGCCTTAGTTATTCCATTCTATAGTGTTATTGATAGGGTCAATGTTGTTTCTTCTATGTTGCTATAGACTTTAGTGTAGGCTAACAAAGTGGTAGTGAAGTTGGTCTATTTACAGGAATTTATTGAGCACTAGAGAAATATTCCTTGTACTATTTTCTTACTTTAGTCATTTTTTCAACTTGAAACACAAACATTTTTTCAACCTGAAACACAAAGGTTACAACTAAACGTGGTAGATCCAACCACCAAAGTGACTCATCCTTTATGCCAAGTTGAAACACACACTATAGACAAAAAATGATAGTTGGGAGCAATCTACCAAAGACAAGCCTCGATAGTCTTGGTAGATGTGATAAAATAGTTAATGAACTGAGGAATGTTTGGCATCCGTTTTTAATGGATAGTTAATGACTATTTAGGGTATGCTTATACACTATTTTCTTTTTTGTCACTTATAAAATTATTATATTTTATTTAATATAACAACCTTTAAGAAAAAATAATTAAAATGTTATCAAATAATACATCTATAGTTATTAAATTATTCTAATAGTTTTATGTAATAATAATGTGATGTAATATAGATGAACCTTGTCTACAAGGACAATGTAGTGGTTAGGGCTTTGGCCTCTCTTTGGGAAGGTCCAAGGTTCAAACCATGGCGTACCCAAAAGGAGATAGGTTGGATGGTAGCGGCCAAGTGTTTGTCGGTTGGTTGCCCTAGTTTGATTCCCTAGAGGGTCGGGGGTCCCATTGACTTTGTTTTACCCAACGTGCTAGGGTTTATAGAGGCAACATCCAATGGTGTTACCAATTTCCCTATGCATAAAAAAATTACAAATATAGATGAACCCCCTTTTAATCCCATCTAAGCAATTTTAAATTTTTAAAAATCTACATTGGTGTTTGTTCCCCTGAAATAGAAAATTTAAGCAACAACTTCAGAGAAGCTTAAGGTACTCCACCATATATTTGTTATGAACCTCTCTTCTCATTAACAAAAATAAATCACCATTTATACAAAAATATCAAACATGCATCCACAATAATAATCCACATAATAAAATAGAGTGATAATACCTTTGAGGTAGGACAACACCATACAATGCTCCTTATTTGAAGGAAGCCACTCCATAAGATATTTAGCTCCATAAGCCAAAACTTCTACAAAGAATACTTGATATATGACTTTTACAATTGGGGGTACATCTCTCTTTATACAAAAACGTGATGATTCACCTTCCCTGAGTTACAAGGTCATCCATGTGGTGGTTTACCTTCCATGAGTTACAAAGTGCATAATATTATAATTTAACATTGTTATATATTATTATAATTTTATGTGTAACCCATGCCATTATACCATACTATATTACATCCCCACATTCGTATACTTAGGTACCTAACATTCCACCCCCCTTACCAAAAATGTTTCATCTTTGAAACATATGAAAAAACTAAATAAGATGATCTTCTAAGAAATGTTGTCAATTAGTACCAATCTTGATTATTCCTCCATCCAAGTGAAATCTTGATTGATGGTAGTCTATGATGATGCCAATTTGCCCTTGTGCCACTTGAATATCCATAATTAATCCTTGGGTTCTATATCTGTCCATCATAGCTCCTATGATGCTCTTTGCCTTGTTTCCATGATTGTTGCCTCTCATGGTGATGTGGATGGTGATATGCTCCAATATTTTGTGCCTCTATTTTATGCTCTTTTCTCTTACTCCTCTCTTTTGGTTCATTTTTGGACTTGTGTTTAGCTTCGTCTTTGATTTCTACCACTGCCTCAAATTTTATTTCAAATTCTTTTGTTTGTTATTCAATTTATTCTCCTACAATGGTTTCATGGTTTTCCCTTGAGCCTTGCTCTCTAAGTTGAAATATATTGCAAAGTTATCTTCTTTTGTCTATATCATAATTTAATAAATTTCTTTTGCACATTTATGTTAGTAATGCCCAAAGAATGCAATCAAGGATAACCAAGAACAATATCCTTATCACCCATCTCAAGAGCATAAAAATATGAATGTAAAACATATTTATCTATGGATTTCTTTAGATCTTAAAATTTTTTAACATCGTTACCCTCAAGCTTTATGTTTTTAATTTTTGTTGTTAGAACTTATAAACTCTTAACCAAGTCCCTACTAATGAAGTTAGTGTTTATGGAGATGAACTTTATTTTTTTGGATGCAACCATAAACTTGTGAAATAAAAGTTTTACATTCCAACAATTCTTTTTTACCGCTACTTGTTCTATCAGATACTAAAGATGTGCTTTCCTTTGCTTGTATGTTATTATTTTTTTATTGTGATCCCATTTGCTTAAAATTACAATTTCAAATTATTCCCATGCATATGAAAAATCATGGTCATATTTAAAATTCTCATACCACTTTGAAACTTCCCCTAGCAAAAAAAAAAAAAAAATTTACCTTTCTATTCTTGCTCAGAAATAATTGATTTTTTTCACCTCATCAACCATTCCCTAGCATCACTATCATCCTTTCTAGTGAATATCCATGACTTCCACAACTTCTTAAGGCAACTAAGGTTTTAAGTAATAAAAATTTCTTAATTTTTTTTTAGATCTCATCTATTTCTTTCTTCAAACAATGAAATATGTAGAATTTCTTTAAAAAAAAACAAATGGTAATTGATTTGCTTACCTAGATTGAGAGATGATTTTTTCCCTTTACATGAATTTTTCATGCAACCCTAAAACAACATCAAAAACACGACTTTCAACAGTTGTAACTTCCTCATCAATACTTATCAAAATATAACAAGTGAACAATTGTCTTTGTAGTACTCAAAATAATCTATATCCTGAAGCAAAAATCTTCTAAATAGAATTGCTAAAAAATTTAATATAATTTTTTTTGTGAACAAAAATCGCATGGCCAAAAAATAACATAAATACCTCAACTTTGAACAACCATAATTTTCTCAATACTTATCAAAATTTAACAAATACACAATCATTTTTTTAGTACTCGAAACAATCTACTTGTTAGAACAAAAACCAAAGAAAAAAGACGACCCTTGTAAGATGTGACATTTTCTTGAAAAAAGTTGCCCAAACTTTGCGAAAACAACCTTGTGATACCAAATATTTTGAAACATTCTTCTCATTAACAAAAATAAATACCATTTATGCAAAAATGCATCCACAATAACAAACCACACAATAATGTTTCAAAACAAAATTCCACACATTTATTTTTTAGGAGAACGTTTACAAATTACATCAACAACCACCCTCAAGGGATTTGAACACAAAACCACTTAACAAACAACCATCATCTTAGCCACTAGGGCAATTGCCTATCCGTAAATTCCACACAATTAAAAAAAAGAGATTCATAATACCCTTAAAGAAAGGCAACACTCTACAATGTTCTTTATTAGAAAGAAGTCACTCTACAAGATCTCCAACTCCATGAGAAAGACTTTAAAAAAAAAAAAAAACTAAACTTTTACCAAAAAATAAAATAAAATAAATAAATACTCTGACTTTTATAATTGAAGGTACATCTCTCCTTACTATTCACTTTTTATAACTTAAAAAGTCACCTATGTGATAGTCTACCTTGCATAATACATAATAATATAATCCACACAAACGAGACAATAATTTTTCAAAAACAAAATTCCACACAATTAAAAAAAAAAAAACTTATAGTACCCTTAAGGAAGAACAACACTCTACAATGCTCTTATAAAGAAGCCACTCCGCAAAATCTCCAACTCAACGGACAAAACTGTAAACAAAAAAATTATAATTGAAAGTACATCTCCCCTTGCACAAAACAGGGTGCACAAAACAGGATAACTTACCTTGTGTAACTTACAAGGTCACCTATCATATAGTCTACCTTTCATAAGTTATAGTGCATAATAATATAATATAACAGTATTATGTATTATTATAATTCTATGTTTGACCAATGCCATAATATAATATTATATTATATTCCCATGTTCATATAATTAGGCACCTAAAAACATTTGTGTCCAAGGCAGCAAAGATTCTAATTAGTATAAAAATCAAGCAGCAGCTGCTTCGAAGCTTTACTACACCAAAAATTTGTGTCGAATTAAGCAGGCCAAATAATCCACGTGACCGAGCTTGACAGGGTTGAATAAGATGGGACCCACGGATCTAAAACGCGACTGCCCAGAAGAGCCCATAAGCTTCCTTGCACTAGCGTATATACATTATCAAACACGTACAACAAATCATGGCTTTGGCGTGCCGTCTTACCCTTTCTTCCACGTAATGCGCTTGACTCTCCAGCCCCCTCAACATATCTCTAACGTAAACAAGGTGGCCTTCACTCGTTGCAGGTATCGGTGCAAGCTTTGAAACAGAGGGAGATAGGGGTTCACAAATTTTAAGCCCACACGGCCTTCTCGCGGACTTCACATGGATTTCACTTTGTTTAACTTCCTGGTATTGTTTTGCGCTCAGCTGATTTCCGTATCTGCTTCCAGGTCTTGGATAGTCGCTGGTCAATTCGACCCCTCCAATGTCTCTCCGCTCTGCGGCCTCAACTGCATCAATCCCATCGGACCAGACCCCCGGATTCCGTTTCTTAACAGAAGCGTCGGTCTGCACACGTGCGTGTTCTCGCCTCACGTCTCCGATCTCGCGCTGTGGACGTATAACTCCACATCCTACGCAATCACAACATCCGAGTGGGATGCCGAAAGCCGTCAAGTGACGGCAACATTCTGCCTCGAAATCCAAAACGTGACGTCCTGCTCCGTCGAAATCCCTGTAGACCGCGAAGCTAGTTATCCCGCGAAGCTCAACTACTGCACGGGGGCCAAATCTCAGCAGTGGCATTTGCAGAAAGATGGGAGGATTCGAAGCGGTCTTCTGTCGGAAAAGGGAGAAGTGCTTTACCTGCAGAGCCAGACCCTGCGCACGGAGCCAGGGGGCCAAGCCCCTCTCTGCCTGGGCCCGGCAAATAACGGGAATTCCGAGCGCTACTTGAATTTCACGTTCGTTCCCTACCCGACAAACGGAACGCTTTACTCCGCACTCCTGGCGGCGATCCCGTCCCCGGGAGACGGGGAAAATCTCATCTCCAACGGCGGCTTCGAGGACACCGCGCCGAGGAGCACTTCCGCCGCTCCCGCCGGAAACTTCACGCTTATTGCCGGAAATCCGGACCTATGCTACTGGTCAGTGGGAAGCCATTTGCCGAATTCTAATCAATTAGGCAGTGTGGTTGTCACAAGCCAGTGGAGTAACCCCGGGTGGATTGCGGAGGAGGGTAATAACAGCCTTCTTATGGGAGGAAAAGGCCTTACGACGGACTCTACCGTTACGCAGCTAATTCGCACTCGGCCCGCAACGGAATATACCCTTTCCTTTTACCTTGCCGGGTATCCGATCCCCTGCGAGAACAAAACGCTGCGGGTTCAGCTGTCGCCGTCCTCTAACTCGTCGGATTTTATGGCCGACGCGCCGTTTAACCCCTCTTCGGCGACCAACGTGGTGTGGAAGCAGGTTTCTCTAAATTTCATCGCCCGGACCGAAGTCACGAATCTGACGTTCCTCAATCCGATGAAGGCCGGAGTCTGTGCAGCGGTTATCGACAACGTCGCTCTCGTGAAGGTAAAGAAGCCGGGAAAAGCCAGAGTGGCGGCCATAGCAATACCCGTCGCGGTGACGTTAACCGTGGCTGTGGCTGGTGTGATACTGTTTTTGGTTCTGAGGTGGCGGTGGCGAAGAGGAGAGTTAAGAACGGGACCGATGATCTCTTCTCGCCGAGAAAGAGAAAAAGGAAAAGAAGTTGATAAGAGTAAGAACAATAATGGAGGTCAGGCTGTTCGCATACGGACGTATGCGATGTGGGAGATTGTGGAGGCAACGAACAACTTCAACACCAAAGTCGGGGAAGGTGGGTTCGGAGCGGTGTACCGGGCAGATCTGGGGTCCAATAGGATCGGAGCTGTGAAGAGAGCGAGGAAGAGAGGGATGCGTAATCCTCAAATGTTCAAAGAAGAATTGTCTGTGCTTCTCCGGCTAAACCATCCCAACCTTGTTAATTTGATAGGCCTCTGTTTCGAACAAGGTAAGCTTTTGCCTGCCTTTTTCTTTACTTTATATACAAGTCTTTGGTGTAATTTGTTGAATCACATTTCTTCCTATTTGGTTTAGGGAGCTTAAATAGGAGGTCTAAGCTTAGAAACTTAAAGAACAAAGGTTGAACTGTTATATTTTTGTAACAGACATCCGAACCCAATGAAAATATGATTAAATAAATGTGGGTTAAAGACTCCTTTCCATCTTTCTCTCCTATGCGGTGCAACCTTTTTTTAAAAGGTTACAATTTTTTTTTGAGTTTCAAAGGTGACGATTGTGAAAGTTACTTATTTGAATATTTATATATTGACGTGTGTTTACATTCTTATTTTTTTCCAATACAATTTTTCAAAAAAGTGGCACTAATAGTTCATGTACCGAATGCAGAGGAGCAGATCCTTGTATTTGAGTTCGTTCCAAACGGAAGCGTGCACGACTGGTTACACAAAGTGAACGGGCAAAAATCAGCCCCATTGTCGTGGGCATCTCGCATGAACATTGCGCTTCAGATGGGCGTGGCGTTGCAGTACCTGCACGAGCAAGCGGAGCCCCCGGTGCTGCACCACGATGTCAAGTCTTCCAACGTTCTGCTGGTGGACGATAACCACGCCAAACTAGCGGACTTCGGACTATCCAAGCTAGGCCTACAAGATTACAAGGCTTCCCAGGAGCCAATCAAGGGGAGCTTCGGATACATGGATCCGCAGTATATCAAAACGGGTAAGTCCTCGATGAAGAGCGACATATACAGCTTTGGGGTGCTGCTGTTGGAGCTCGTCACAGGACTGAAGTCCGTGCAAGAAGAACTAACTCTGGCACAGGGGAGCGAACAGTACAGATTGAGTCCAGACATTCAAGTGGTGGCGTCCATTGTGGATCCCACGCTTGAAGGTCATATTGATTTGAACGATTTGAAGGTGGTGATAGGCATAGTGAATAGGTGTCTACAGGAGGAAGGGGAATTCCGACCCTGCATGGGAGATATTGTCAGGGCTTTAGTTTCTAAAGCTCCCTTTCCGCCGCTTTCCTCTGGGGATGGTGATAGATGCTACAGCTTAAATAGAAATTATGATCGCCCGCCGCCTAATTCTTATATGGCTGACGACGATTCGGTCAGTATCTTGTATGTTGGACGTTAAGCGTGGATATGGTGGATGGTCCAACGTGTGAATGCGACGAAGGTTTGGCGTCGAGCAGAATTATTTCAAAGGTTAGCCGGTTAATTTGGTAACGTCTAAGGAAACCTTATAAAAATAGAACTTTCTTTCCGTTTAAAGAGCATTTGCCAAAATTTTTCTCCCACTTAATCTTCAAAATATGCTCCATGAGGTTCGAATTTTGGTAAAATTTTGGCAAAGGAAATTTAATAGTGTTAACTGTTAAGGTTTGCATGTATTGTCGTCACACGTCCTTATTTAAGGTTTATGATGAGATTTTTTTACTCTCACTACATTTACTATTGAACCCTTTGCATTTTCTTCATCTTAGGAGGATAATTTTTTTTTAATATGGTTTTAATTTTTGTATAAATTTCATCTCTTGGTGGTGTTGTTACTATAGAGTGTCATAGCTTTAAACAGGTGTTTATAGAAATTCGTTCCAAAAGTATACGAGGTTATGTTTCCACCATTGATATTGTGTTTCATATATAAGAATTTGATAATGCATGTAGTTGGTTTGAGCAACACACGTTTATTGGGTATTTCTTAGTGCATATACCCAATGACACCCTTATCTGTCAATAGATACATAATGTATGGCATTCCTTTGGCATTAAAATGGAACATATACAAAACTTCACTAAGGGGTTATTTTACTTTAGGTTTACTGACCCTTAACAGGCTATGGTTGTCTTGAGTAGAGGCCCATGATATATTAGGAAGACCATTTTGATCCTTCAACCTTGCCACCATAATTTTACTATCTCTACAAATGTTTCCTTGATAGTGCCAGAGTGGATAAAATTCTTTAGTCTTCCTCTTCCATTGTGACCTTTTCTGCAACAATGTTTTACCCTTATTAGAAAATTTGTTTGCATGGAGTAACAAAATTTCTATGTTGTTCGCCCTCACAAGCATTTGTCTGTTGAGGTCGACCTCTCTAAGGACATCAAAGAATTTATTGACATCTAATTCAAAGACACATGTTTCTAGTAAAGAGTGGTTTATATTAACCTTTCCAATACGTGTTATAAATGTTAGTCAATAACTCATAAAATAAAAAATTGTCCCCTCATGGAGGGACGCTTCAAAGCCAAGTCCTCTCTAAAAGCTACTCTTGCACCTACACTAATGACGCCAAATATTAATGGGTCAAAATAATAGAAAATAATGGACAATAGTGATAAACAAAAAATATAAAAATGTTAGTCCTTCAACCCTCATAGGACCCTCATGCAAACCCTCACCTCCCATTGTTTCAATTGTACTTCTTTCTTGTCCTTCTAACAAACCCACCACTCCTAGCTCCACCTTTGTAACTATTATTCCAATCCCCTCACAACCTCATGTTGAGAACCCTACTAGATTCTAACCATATACCATCACCCCCTTTTCAATCTCTCCTCCCTTCTTACCCTTAGCACCTCCAAGTAGCTTTCCCACAAGGGCAACTCGATCATGTGGCGACATTCCCTCCATTCGTTTGGTATCTTCTATAATTAGTTTCTATATCCTTCACTACTTTAGATGGTTCCTACTACACCAACAACAAACACCCCTTGTGAATCTCAAAATTTGGATCAAAGACTATATAATATTTGACACTCTAGATGAAGAACATTCTTTTAGGGACTATAGACTTCTTTCCACCCTAGATTTCAATCAACATTACTTTAAAGACCATAGAGATTTTGACACTTTGAACATCACCAACTTCTCCTCAACCTCTTTTGGCTCCTACTTTTGTTGTTTTCTGCTCTAGATTCTCCTTCCCTCTTGTACACATTGGGGTCCAATGCTTCTCTAGTGGGAAGGAATGATACAAACACTTATAATATTTAATAATTAATCCCAATGATGACCTCATAGGGAACATTGGATTTCTTCTAGATAGGATAGTGGTAAGTTGCATCTTGTTTGCCACTTGTAAGCCATATTTATAGTGGTTGGTATTCCACTAAAGTTAGTGGATAATATTTTATTATGCCACTTATTAGTGGTATAATAGTTTGTAAAGGCACCAAATGCTTATAAGTTGTATGTTTTGGCAATGTAAATAACAATTTGGATTAGTCTCATATCATAATGCAACCAAGGATAACTAAGAACAATATTCATATCAACCATCTCAAGAGCATAAAAATTTGAATGTAAGACATTTTTATCCTTGGTCTTTAGATCTTCAAAAAATTGAACATCCTCACCCTCAAGCTTTATGTTTTTTATTTTTATTGTTGGAACCTACAAACTCTTAACTAAGTCCCTACTCATGAAGTTATGCTTGTTGCTAGGGTTTATAGAAATAATAACATTTTTCTTTTGGATTCAACCTTGAACTTGCAAAATAAAAGTTTTATATTCCATTAATTCTTTTTGACCATTGTTTGTTCTATCGGATACTAAATATGTTCTTTCTTTTGCCTACATATTATTATTTTTTTCTTGTGATTCCCATTTACTTAAAAATGCAATTTCAAATTCTTTCCATGTGTATGAAAAATTATGGTCATATTCAAAATTCTCATACCACTCAAGATTCCCCTAGCAAAGAAAACCTACATTTCCATTTCCGCTCAAAAAAACTTAAATTTTATTTTACACTTCATCAACCATTCCCTAGCGTCATTATCATATCTCTAGTGAATATCGATAAATCCATGATTTCCATAATTTTTCCAAGGTAGCTAAGGTTTTAAGTAATAAAAATTTATTAAAAATATATTTTTTGAGATCTCATCTATTTCTTTCTTCAAATAATTAAATATGTATATTTTCTTCAAAACATAACAAACAATAACTGATTTGCTTACCCAGATTGAGAGATGTTTTTTTTTCCTTTACATAAATTTTTCGTGGAGTGCAAAAACAACATCAAAGGCGTAAAATTTTGTATCTATAAAGTGCCACACTATGGATTTACCTCTACATATAGATCTATAAATCTTGCTTAATCCTTATACTTAATTTATGGTTGAGGATCTCTGAAACTTGAACCAAAAACCACTTTGTAAATTCACAGTGTGAATACAAGCATTGGTGTGTTGTCTGGTTATTTTCAAAAAGATCAACTCTTTCTATGTGTTAGTATTAATCTGGTAATTCTCGCAATTAAGGTAAATAATAGCAATAATCTTAGATTCAAAAAACATACACATAGTTTAAAAAGAAACACCAAATTTACGTGGAAACCCCAAAATGGGTAAAACCTCGGTCAAAGAGATTTTTGCAGATTTTTATTGGAAATAATATTTTGATTACAATTCTTACTATGGTATTAGATTGCAATATTCTATTCTCCAACTCTGCTCCCCCTGCTTTGATGTCTTTTATTCTCTTTATGTTCTTCCACTACAAATCTAGAAATCAAGTTGTCACCATGAGTTCTGCAATAATTTTCCACAATATGTTCTGAAAACTTTGCCACACTGTGTTTTGTAAAAACTAAACTGCCACCCCATGTTGTGCAACCATTTTCCACTCAATATTGTGCAATAATTTACCACTAAGTGTTGTGCGAAAGAAAGTCATTTTCATTAAATGTGTGTAGCCCCTTTTTCTTAAATACTTGCAACCTCATTTTATTAAATGGGTGTTGGTTATTTAAAACCAACCCATTTTATTAAATAGGTGTTGGTTATTTAAAACCAACCCATTTTATTAAGTGGGTGTTGACCACTCATTAAATAGTGGAAGTTAAGCCAGTTTTCCTCCATGCTCTATTTCGACAAGTGTTGATTGCTCCGAAGTAAGGATTTTATCTAGAGCTTCTTCCACACTTCCTGTAAGGATTTTATCTAGTTCTCCTTCCACACTTCCTATAGATAACCTTTTAGTTAGTCTCTTGATCAAGACCTCCCCCATTGGAGGATTTTGGTCCCTCAAAATCATATTTATTCATATGGGGATATTGTTTCTTCGCTTGCTTCTTGGAGATCCATTTTGCCTTTCTTAGCATTTTACCTTTGCGGTTGTTGGGTTTGCTTGAGCTACAATTTCCACATCCACAAATAAAATTAGACACATCATTCTACATATTGGGCTAGTAAACATATCGTTGGAGGTTAGCTACTATTTTGTGCACACTAAAATGACCAATAACTAGTGATGTGTGAGCTTCCCTTATCAGTTGTAAGTGTTTATCTCCCTTGGGCATACAAAGTTTTCCCTCTTTGAACAACAAATCATTTTTCAAATGAAAAACCTTATTGGATTTGCCTTGCACTCCATTTTTCAACTCCTTGTACTTCTTCCCAAGTTCAACATCTTCTTCATACTACCTCTTGTACTCTTCAAAAGAAAAATACTTAAATTCCTTATTTTTTGGGGAGTACAGTTGGTTATTTCCACCTCCTTACTGAACTACACATTACTATTCACATCTCTTATCATCAATAACATGAATATCTTGCTTAAATTCATAAAATGCTTGGTTTGTTGTACTGTCACAACCTAAAATTTATTTTTCAACTTGCTGGGATTAATTACATAGGTGATTCCACCTTTCTTCAACTCCCAAACATTGCACCTCCGCTTAAACAAAGTATCTCTTTCCCATAAATATGGGCTACCAAAAATTACTTGGAAAATATCAAGAGGTACTACATCACAAGTAATTACATCATGAAATTTATTTTTAACAAAAAACTATAAAGTACATTGCTTGGTTACCTGTAGCTCCACGTCCTTCTACACCCATCCCAATGGATATGGTTGTGGATGATCCACAATCTTCAATCCCAACTGCTTCATTAGATCCTTAGAAATTAAATTCCATTGGGATCCGCTGTCAAACAATGTTGTAACTTTCGTCCTCTGCACTTGTATGTAGACCCAAAATAATTCCTCTTTCTTGGCCTCTATAGATTTTTCCTCCTTCTTAGAGGTCTTCTCCCGCCTTACAGGCTTAATTCTAGTAGCACACACTACCTTTCCTTCATCCTTCTTCCTCTTGCTCAACCTTTTTAGCAAAATTAGTAGATTTCTTCTTTCCCTTGTTCCACCATTTTGACCTCTTTTCAAGGTGTAGCTTCCAACAATTCTCACTTTGAGTATCAACATTACACTCCTTGCATTTTTTTCACCCTTTTGTGATTTGGTGGTTGTAGCCCCTGATTTCTTCTTACCTTTACTTTTGGAACCCTTGGTTTTCTCTGTAGGCTTGGAGGATTTAGATGAAGTTGATGCCTTATTATCTTTCATTGGCTTTTTGACCCTCATTTCTAGGTATGTGGTTTTAATGCATACCTCATCAATGTCCTTGGCATCAAATAATGTCAGTTCTATCCTGATCTGATAAGACAAACCACACTTATATTTCTTAAATATTTGAGGATCACGAAGATTAACACCCATTAACACAACTTGTTTTCTAAATTTTGTGGTGTATTCTTGGAATATTTGGCCCTGCCTCTGTCTCATAAATAGCCATCTCTCCTCCATCTTATCTTGATAGCCAATAGGATAAAACTGAGCTCTTATAGCCTTCACAAAATTTTCCCATGTTTCCATAGTTGGTTGTTGATTTCTTGCCAATCCAATTGAGTATACCTCCCACCATGTGAGAGCATGGCCACCCAGTTTCAATCTAGCAAATTTGATATGTTGTACCTTTGTATAAGACTTAAAACTGAAGTAAACCTCCAATTTCTTCAGCCATCCATCTAATTTTTTAGGATCTAACTCCCCTTCATAGGCTGGAATATCAATTTTGACCTCCATTTTAAACGAATATGCAATCAAGGGTTGTGATGAGATATTCTCAAGTTGTTTAGAGTGGGATTCTTCAACCTCCATTTTCTCACCATAGCACCAAACTCAATCTCAGATTTTGAATCTAATTTCTTCTTTTCCTTCCTTGATTTTCTTTCTTCTTGAGAAAGCACCAACTCCATCAAACTTTGGAGAGTGTTTTCCATTTCAAAAAATCTTCTTTGAAATTCCTTGTTGGACATTGTTGGATATTTAGATTCTAAATGATCTGTCATTTTCATATATCCGATCCTTCTTCTCCCAATATTTGGGTTGTATGGGGCTAAGTCATTTCCTTGAGATATTCTACCTTGCATACATAGTTCTTCAAGAAAATAAGCTATGATACCAAACTTGATCTATAAAGTACCACATTGTGGATTCACCTCTACATACAGATCTATGGATCTTGCTTAATCCTTATGCTTAATTTGTGGTTGAGGATATTTGAAACTTGAACCAGAAATCGCTTCGTAAATTCACAGTGTAAATACAAGTATTGGTGTGTTGTCTGGTTATTTTCAAAGAGATCAACTCTTTCTATGTGTTAGTATTAATCTGGTAATTCCCGTAATTAAGGTAAATAATAGCAATAATCTCATATTCAAAAAAAACATACACATAGTTTAAAGAGAAACACCAAATTTATGTGGAAACCCCAAAATGGGTAAAACCACGATCAAAGAGATTTCTACATATTTTTATTGGAAATAATAATTCAATTACAATTCTTACTTTGGTATTAGATTGCAATATTCCATTCTCCAACTCTGATCCCCCTACTCTGATGTATTTTCTTATCTTTCTATTCTTCTACTACAGATCTGGAAATCAAGTCGTCACTATGTGTTTTGCAATAATTTTCCACAATCTGTTTTGAAAACTCTGCCACATTGTGTTTTGTAAAAACTAAACTGCCACCTCATGTTGTGCAACCATTTGCCACTCAATGTTGTGCAACAATTTACCACTAAGTGTTGTGCAAAAGAAAGTCATTTTTATTAAATGTGTGTAGCCTCTTTTTCTTAAATACTTGCAACCTCATTTTATTAAATGGGTGTTGGTTATTTAAAACCAACCCATTTTATTAAATGGGTGTTGGTTATTTAAAACCAACCCATTTTATTAAGTGGGTGTTGACCACTCATTAAATGATGTAAGTTAAACCAGTTTTCCTCCATGCTCTGTTTTGACAAGTGTTGATTACTCTCAAAGTAAGGATTTTATCCAGAGCTCTTTCCACACTTCCTGTAGATAACATTTTAGTTAGTCTCCTGATCAATTTCAATAGTTGTAACTCCTTCAATATTTATCAAAATTTAACAAGTGATCAATTGTTTTTTATAGTACTTAAAATAATCTATATGTTGGAGCAAAAATATTCTAAAAAGGACCGCTAAAAAATTAAATATGATTTTTTTTTAAAAAGAAAATTGTATAGCCAAAAAACAACACAAATACATCAACTTCAAACAACCATAACTTTCTCAATACTTATCAGAATTTAATATATATGTAATCGTTTTTCTACTACTCGAAACAATTTACCCATTGGAACAAAAATTGAAAAGAAAAAGAAAAAAAAGATATGGCTCTTGTAAGATGTGACGTTTTTTGAAAAAAATGCCCTAACTTTGTAAAAACAACTCCACTTTATCAAAATCATTGCTCTAATACCCAATGTTATGAACCTATGTTCTCGTTATGTTAGGTACCCAACATAGGTACTTAATCATTTAATATTGTATTGTATAATGGTATGAGTCATAAATTAATTATTGAGTAAAGAAGGTCACATGTCAAATTAGAAATAAGTATGTCATAAAATCATATATGTGACCATTGGGAAATATTGTCATATGTAACTGCAAGAAATATTGTCATATTATTATGCACTTTGTAACTCATGGAAGGTGAACCACCACATGGGTGATCTTGTAACTCATGGAAGGTGAATCATCACACTCTTGTATAAAGAGAGATGTACCCCATTGTAAAAGGTATGTATGAATTTTTTTTTTTGAAGCCTTGGCTTGTGGAGCTAAAAATCTTGTGGAGTGGCTTCCTTCCCAAAGGAGTAGTGTACAGTGTTGCCCTACCTCAAGGGTATTATCAATATCAATCTCTATTTTATTGTGTGTAATTTATTTATCGATGCATGTTGAATATTTTGATATATTGGTAAATGATTTGTTATAAAGAGAAAAGAGGTTCACAACACATTAACATAAATAAATAATTATTTATGCAAAAATATCAAATATACTCCACAATAACAATCCACACAATAATTTTCCCCTCAAAAAATCCATAAAAAAAAAAAAAAAAAAAGATTGATAATACCCTTAAGGTAGGCAACACATACAATGTTGTTTATTAAAAAACCACTCCACATGCTCTCCATGCTCTCCAACTCCACGAGCAAATATTTCTTGAAAAAATACCTAAGATCTGATTTATATAATAAAAGATACATCTCTCTTTATACAAGAATGTGATGGTTCACCTTCTATGACTTTGAAAGGTCACGCATGTGACAGTCTACCTTACCTTCCTTGATCTACAAGTACATAATAATATAATATAACAATATTATGTACTATTATAATTTTTTTGTGTGACCATCCCATAATTAAATATTATATTATATCCCCTATACCTAAAAACATTTGTGACAGCCATTTAATGCACATAGTGTTCCTCTACGTCAGTTTGGGTCTATTATAACGTGTATAAAAATTACTAGAAGCTTTGACTACACCAAAAATTCGTGTCAATCTAGGCAGGCCAAGTAATCCACGTGTCAGAGCTGGACCCGGTTGAATAAGATGCGACCCACGGATCTAAAATGTGACTGCTCAGAAAAACCCGGAAGCTTCCTTGCACTAGCGTACATACATTATCAAACACGTGCAAGAAATCATGACCTGCCACTTTGATAATCCGGATTGACATTGGCTTGCCTTCTTAACTATTAGGGTTTACTCTTCCACCTAATCCTCTTGACTCTGCAGCCCCCTCAACATATCTGTAACGTAAACAAGGCGGCCTTCAGTCGTTGGAGGTATCGCTGCAAGATTTGAAACAGACAGAGATGGGGCTTCAGAAATTTTAAGCCCACACGGCCTTCTCGTGGACTTCACATGGATTTCAATTTGTTTAACTGTCTGGTATTGTTATGCGCTCAGCTGATTTCCGTATCTGCGTCCAGGTCTTGGATAGTTGCTGGTCAATTCGACCCCTCCAATGTCTCTCCGCTCTGCGGCCTCAACTGCATCAAACCCATCGGACCAAACCCGATTCCGTTTCTTAACAGAAGCGTCGGTCTGCACAGATGCGTGTTCTCGCCTTTCGTCTCCGACCTCGCGCTCTGGACATATAACTCCACATCCTACGCAATCACAGTATCCAAGTGGGATGCCAGAAGCCGTCAAGAGACGGCAACATTCTGCCTCGACAATCAAAACGTGACGTCCTGCTCCGTCGAAATCCCCCTTGACCCTCTGGCTGATTATCCCACAAAGCTCAACTACTGCACGGGGGCCAAATCTCAGCAGTGGCATTTGCAGGAGGACGGAAGGATTCGAAGCGGGCTTCTGTCGGAAAAGGGAGAAGTGCTTTACCTGCAGAGCCAGACCCTGCGCACGGAGCCAGGGGGCCACGCCCCGCTCTGCCTGGGCCCGGCAAATAACGGGAATTCCGAGCGCCACTTGTATTTCACGATCGTTCCCTACCCGACAAACGGAACGCTTTACTCCGCACTCCTGGCGGCGATCCCGTCCCCGGGAGACGGGGAAAATCTCATCTCCAACGGCGGCTTCGAGGACACCGCGCCGAGGAGCACTTCCGCCGCTCCCGCCGGAAACTTCACGCTTTTTGCCGGAAATCCTGACCTATGCTACTGGTCAGTGGGAAACCATTTGCCAAATTCTGATCAATTAGGCAGTGTGGTTGTCACAAGCCCGTGGAGTAACCCTGGGTGGAATGCGCAGCAGGGTAATAACAGCCTTCTTATGGGAGGAAACAGCCTTACGACGGAATCTACCGTTACGCAGCTAATTCGCACTCGGCCCGCAACGGAATATACCCTTTCGTTTTACCTTGCCGGGTATCCGAACCCCTGCGAGAACAAAACGCTGCGGGTTCAGCTGTCGCCGTCCTCTAACTCGTCGGATTTTATGGCCGACGCGCCGTTTAACCCGTCTTCGGCGACCAACGTGGTGTGGAAGCAGGTTTCTCTAAATTTCATCGCCCGGACCAAAGTCACGAATCTGACGTTCCTCAACCCGATGAAGGCCGGAGTCTGTGCAGCGGTCATCGATAACGTCGCTGTCGTGAAGGTAAAGAAGCCGAGAAATGCCAGAGTGGTGGCCATAGCGATACCCGTCGCGGTGACGTTAACCGTGGTTGGTGTGGTAGGTTTTTTTGTTCTGAGGCGGCGGTGGCGAAGAAGGGAGTTAAGAATGAGACCGGTGAGACCGGTGATCTCTTCTCGCCGAGAAAGAGAAAAAGGAAAAGAAGTTGATAAGAGTAAGGACAACAATGTAGGTCAGGCTGCTCACATACGGACGTATGCGATGTGGGAAATTCTGGAGGCAACGGACAACTTCAACACCAAAGTCGGGGAAGGTGGGTTCGGAGCGGTGTACCGGGCAGATCTGGGGTCCAATAGGATTGGAGCCGTGAAGAGAGCGACGAAGAGAGGGATGCGTAATCCTCAAATGTTCAAGGAAGAATTGTCTGTTCTTCTCCGGCTAAACCATCCCAACCTTGTTAATTTGATAGGTCTCTGCTTCGAACAAGGTAAGCTTTTCCCTGCCTTTTCCCTTTATTTTATATACAAGTCTTTGGTGTACTTGTTGAATCACATTTCTTCCTATTTGGTTTAGTGAGCTTAAATTAAGCTTAGAAACTTAAAGAACAAGGGTTGAACAGTATATTTTTGTAACAGACATCCGAACCCAAAGAAAATATGATTAAATAAATGTGTGTTAAAGACTCCTTTCCATCTTTCTTTCCTAGGGGGTGCAACATTTTTTTCAAAGGTGACATTTGTGAAAGTTACTTATTTGAATATTTATATATGTACACATGTTTACATTCTTATTTTTTCCAATACAATACAATTCCTATGGGGTGCAACTTTTTTTTTTCAAAGGTGACAAGCGTTAAAGTTACTTATTTGAATACTTAAATGTTAGCGTGTGTTAACATTCTTATCTTTTCCAATACAATTTGAAAAAAAAAGTGGCACTAATAGTTCACGTACCGTATGCAGACGAGCAGATCCTTGTATTTGAGTTCGTTCCAAACGGGAGTGTGCACGACCGGTTACACAAAGTGGACGGGCAAAACTCACCTCCATTGTCGTGGGCATCTCGCATGAACATTGCGCTTCAGATGGCAGTGGCATTGCAGTACCTGCACGAGCAAGCGGAGCCCCCAGTGCTGCACCACGATGTCAAGTCTTCCAACGTTTTGCTGGTGGACGATAACACCGCCAAACTAGTGGACTTCGGTCTATCCAAGCTAGGCCTACGAGATTACGAGGTTTCCCCGGCGCCAATCAAGGGGAGTTTCGGGTACACGGACCCGGAGTATATCAAAACGGGTAAGCCTTCGATGAAGAGCGATGTATACAGCTTTGGCGTGCTGCTGTTGGAGCTCATTACGGGACTGAAGGCCGTGCATGATGCGCGGACTCTGGCACAATGGAGCGAACAGTACAGATTCAGTCCAGACATTCAGGTGGTGGCGTCCATTGTGGATTCCACGCTTGAAGGTCATATTGATCTGAAAGATTTGAATGTGGTGATAAGCATAGTCAATAGGTGTCTGCAGGAGGAAGGGGAATACCGGCCCTCCATGGGAGAGATAATGAGGGCTTTGGTTTATAAAGCTCCCTTTGCGCCGCTCCCCGTTAGGGATGGTGATAGATGTCAGAGCTTGAATAGATATGGTGATGGCCCGATCTTGAATAGAATATATGATCGCACGCCGCATAATTCCTATGTGGCTGATAACGATTCGGCCTCTATCTTGTATGATGGACGTTAACTCTGGATACCATGAATGTGTTTAGGAGAATTATTAGAAAGGTTATTGAAGTGTAACGAAATGTTAACATATAAAATAAGTGTTTGTTTGGTTAGGTTAGTTTTTTTTGTTAATTTTTTTTTTTTTTTTTTTTTGGTAACAGTGATCTAAATTTTCTTGTCCGATGATGATGTTAGGAATTTTAAAATAAGTTTGGTGTACACAACTCATATCTTACTAAAAATAAATAATGTAATTGTGATCAACTGGTAACATGGAACGAAACCTTATGACAATATAACTTTCTTTCCTCCGCTTGAATTATACGTAATGTCCGCCGGATTTTATTTTGAAAATGACAATAGAACTTTCTTTCCTCCGCTTGAATTATACCTAATGTTGTCGGATTTTATTGCCTTAGTGCCATGCGAATCTTATGGACTTCATTCTTGATTCGTTCAATAATGCACCAACAAATTATAATTATTAAGTTAAAGGTGGGTGTCCATTTCACTTCTTAAAAAAATAATACAAGTGCCCACTACCTCGTCTAAATTTCAAAGCTTTGGGTATGAGTCAAATTTTATTTAAACTCGTTGCTGGTAAGGCAAATCTTTTTCGGTATGAGTCAAATTTTATTTAAACTCGTTGCTGGTAAGGCAAATCTTTTTCGGTATGAGTCAAATTTTATTTAAACTCGTTGCTGGTAAGGCAAATCTTTGGCGATAAGATATATGCTTTTGTCCTTTCCACTCATTGTGGATAAGATTTAGATTTATTATATAATTAGAAAATTAAAAAACACGAATCTCTATTTCCTATTTGTCACGAAGTTAAATATAAATAAAATTATTATTTAATAAAAAAATATAAACAAATTATTATTATAAAAATTGAGGTTGTCCTATAAAATTACATAATAATATAAAGTGGTATTACAACACAACAAGTTGGTTATTTAAAATATATGTTCTTTAACAAAATCTAAACCTTGGTTTCCTTCTTCTAGATATAAAATTCTTTTTTAGAACATATAACTAATATCTTTCTTTTCTATGTAACTTATAAAGAAGCAGCCAAGAAAAGAAGAATCTATGTTTGGAAGACATAGATCATTGGTGTTGCATTTAAAATATATATTCTTTAACAAGATTCAAACATTGATCTTCTTCTTTTACAAGTTTAGATATAAAATTATTTTTTAGAACATATAACTAATATATAATTTTTTATATAAGTTACTTATAAAGAAGAAGCCAAGACAAGAAGAATCTATGTATGGAAGACAAATCATTTTTGTTGCATTTATATTTTATGGTATATAAGTATACTATCTCCTTTAAGATGGTTGTTGTTGTGTTGATATCTACATTTTTATTTGGTTGTTTATTTCTTGATTGATATGATTTATTATTTTTTTCAATTGGTTATATGAGATTGAAACATGCCTCACGTGTATTACATACGTGTATTACATCAGCACCACATAGTGATATTACAACAAAGCTGGGATATTATCCATGTAGGTTGGATGTTTCCCTTGTCTTTTTTTGTGAGTTGTTTTTTTTTTTTTTTTTTTTTTTTTTTTTTTTTTTTTTTTTTTTTTTTTTTTTTTTTTTTTTTTTTTTTTTTTTTTTTTTTTTTTTTTTTTAAAAAATTTTTTTTTTTTTTTTTTTTTTTTTTTTTTTTTTTTTTTGTTTTTTTTTTTTTTTTTTTTTTTTTTTTTTTTTTTTATTTTTGGGGGTTTTTTTTTTTAGTTTTGCGTTTTTTTTAGAATTAGAAATTTTTTTTCAATAATATTCTCAATAAAGTTAGAAAATTTATAAAAAAACTTAACAAGGATTTCAATTATCCAATAATTATTTTATAAATCTTAATAATAACAATTATAAAAGATCTTAGAAAATAAATAGTATTTTTTTAGTATATTGAAAAGTGGGTTTTGAAAGGGCCCCACAAGGGTTATGCATAGTGGCGAATATTCGCAAATTGGGCAAATATTAGGATTTTCAAAATTGGAAATTGACGAATATGAGGACCCTCGACGTTGGCCCATTCACCTAAAATTTTTAGGACCAATTGTTTTTAGGGTCAATTTGCCACAATATATATCCAAAAAAAGCATATTTGTACTCATTGGAAAGCTCTTTTCAAGCCTGATCTAATGGTGGTGTTTGTATGAAGTTATAAGATGATTTAATAGGTCAAAAGTGGCCCCAAATATGACCTTACATTTTAGGTATTCAAGTACCCCAAATTTTGGTATCAAGATGCTCGATTTGATTTGCTTAGGATTCTCCATGATTCACCTTGATTTTTATTAGGATTCATCATTTTTTTACAAGTACATTTTGAGTCCAATCCCTTATCCATAACCTTGGCTGGCCCCAAAACCTTATTACAATGGGTGCAGCATTACAACCAAAAAACTAGCAAATAAGTCAAAGGGACGGTCTCAAAAGGATGATCCCAATAACCAAGGGTAAATAAAACCACAAAAAATTCCTTGACAAAAAACAAAAAATAAAGTTTTAGGCATAGCAAAGAAGGAAATCAACTTTCAATGATTTCCATGTGATCTCTAGGGATGCCATCTTCATTCTTGAAAATTTGTTTGAGCTACACGTGAAGCTCCTCCATGGTTTTGGTGGCTTGATTGTAGATTGTCCAAGTAGCATTAGCAACGAAAAGGTTGACTGTGGTGTTTGAAACAAGAGTTAGAATGGAATACACGATGATAGAAATCATCTCCAACAAGTTATCATCATCAAAAATTTGGGCAAGGGTCAACTTTGAGGGATTCCCCTCGATCTTTACCTTTTTGGACCTTCCAGAACCTTGAGTCTTTCTGGAACTTTCCTATTGCTTGAGTTTCCTTAGTGACAATGCCTTAGTTCAAACCTCGAGAAGTCAAATTCATGCTTCACAGAACTAGGGGTTCTAGACTTAGGTTTAGGGGAAATAAAATCGGGATCATCCTCATCATTGGGTTCCTCGATGACATTGGTGGCATGGCTAGGGATTTTCAAAGGAGGTTTAGGAGGGTTACTAGTAATTACGGCTTGCTTAGTGTACTCTTCTAGGGCATGCTTATAAAGTATCAAGTGAAAACCTTGGTGGTTTGGGTGGGTAGACTTATGCTTCATGACTCTTTCAATGGAAATTTCAATGGAGCGATACAGGTAATCAGGGATATTAACAAGCTTAACATCCCTAAGGTGGTTTAGGAATGCTAAATAAAAACTGCATAATGAGAGGTTAATATTGTTAACCGTTATATACTGTAGAATAGGTATCATCACCTGGTCTCAAGGTGAGGGAAGAGAGGTCCTAACTATACCACCATTTTTCCAAATCACATTCTTACCTTTATCCACAAAGAAGTTAGTTTTTATCGCGAAGTTGTGTCTTACCTCTATCCACAAAGAAATAAAATTCTTACCTTTATTCACAAAGAAGTCATTTTCCATCGTCGAAAAAGTAGAAAATAAATAGTATTAATATTAAAATTGAAGTCAAATATTTTATGAAATTAAATCAATAAAATATTTTTATAAAATCCTTTCAAAATATGATTAGTAATAAGTAGCTTACTTAGTTGAGACAAGGTATCATAAAATATATATTTATTGGGAGGCACTCAACACCTTGTAATATAAGCTAAAATATGGACATATATGGAATCCACTAATAGTATAAAGCTAAAAAATTATATGTTTAACTATAGTGTTTCTAAAATTATTCAAAGATGATATGTTTAAGTATATTAACTTATTAAATAAATATTATAAAATAAAAGTAATTGACTATACTGAAGATATGTTTTTGGTAGATAAAATTGCTTAAGTGCGGGGTTTAAATGGGCCCCAAACCCAAGTACATAAAATGGTAGCTAAAACAATAGCATAATATGATACAGGCGTGCACATTGGCTAGATGCAACCTAAAAAAAAGGACCAAATAGTAGCAGAGAAGGCTAAGTGGACACCTGATGTCATAAACACAAAAATACAGCCTGAGAAATACCCACACAGGGGTTGCTTAAGAGAAGTAACTACCTTTAGACCTTGTAAAGGAGCTATAACAAAAACCCACGCAAGGGATGCTCGTAAAATATTAGCAAAAACTATAATAGATACCTAAAAAGGAAGAAAAATAGTATTAAAAAAGGCCCACGTAGGGGCAATAAAGAACTTAGAAATAGTAATGGGAAGCCCTAGAGCTTAGGTTCCCAATTATGATGATCTCTTCGCACCGCTCACCCTTTCACCAAAAGTTCTGTCACCTTGACCATCATCTTAATAGTAACTCTAAAACAGAGGTTATGCACAACAACATAACCATTATTCCATGAATTGACAAAGGCTTCAATGATATCTTTCTCAGCCCCTTTGAACTTGTTTAGGAAAGGAATGAGACCATGAGCTTCTAGAAAGGTCAGGGATAGGGGATCAAGTTGAAGGTTAGATGGATCAAGTAGGGCCATGTTGGAAAGACTAGAGAAAATGGAAGACCACATAAACCAGACACTACACTTCTTACTACCTAGGACACACAATAGTAGATAAAACCATATGGCAATGGATTGACACAGACTAGGGTTGTAAATATAGAAATTTTTGGCACAATAAATGACCTTTTCGAAATATGAGTTGGAGTGATTTGCGGACCACTTAGTAATTCTTCATAGGGAATAGACACTAAAAAATACAGACATGGCACAAGATAGACTACACAAAGGATAGGACTGGGATAAGATTGAGAGTGCCAATTGATTGAAAAAATGATTCTCAAAATTTGTAAGATGCAAAAAAGAGGATCTCAAGACTTGATGCATATTGATCTTGTTTGACAACATCCAATTACACTGCCTAGACCTACTAAGGGACTTGACATGCTTGGAGAAGACCACCACGAGATAAACCCACTGACAAGGCCTACCTTGGGACATAACATACTTCATAGAAAGGAAATCGGATAACCAACCACCAGTAGCAAGACTGAAAGTCATGCTAATCAAAAAAAATTTGCCATAAGAATTGGAACCAAAAAAACAAATCATACTAAAAAATCTAGAGTCATCATTAGAGAAGCTGACCCGCAAAAACCTGTGACCACATATTTCAAACCAAATCATTATTAGTAGCATTTAAAAATTCTTGGGGAAATCTTTCTTTCCAAATGGACAATGATTTATGGATAACTCCCCAATTGGAAAGAATATATGTAGGCCTATTAGCTTCGTGGTACACATGATTGATAAAGATATCATCAAAATTTGGGATAACTTCTTAGCTTCCTAAATAATGGTTCTGATATTCCAAGAGGACACCCTATTGTTTTTTAGAGCATTTATAATATTCAAATAATCTCCCTCAATAAAAAGGTTACCTTTATAATACTTGAGAAGATCTAACCCTCTCCAAAGTGCACGACCTTGGTAAAAATGATTAGTTTGACACCCAGATACTCAGCATAAGCTATAATAACTTGACCATTGTAATCTTTGACAAGACCACTTGCACCTGCATCCCTTGTATTTCCTTTGGAGGGACCATCAAAGTTAAGTTTTATCCACTCACTTGGGGGAGGAATCAAATGGGCACCCACTCTGGGATGGGGGCTAGAAAACTAGAACTGGAGTTGTAGGGAATTTTTAAGGAAGAAAATAGAATAGACTCCAATCTAGAATCAGGATATTTGGGACAAGGGAAGAGTTGGGAATTTTCTACAACAAAGGCAATAGCTTTATTGGCAATAGATATGGGATCCTTAGAGGAGGAAGAAAAAACCCTACTATTTCTTTCAAGCCACACTTGCCATAAGATATGATGAAGGGTCACTTTCCATAAAGAAGATAATCTAAGGTTTTTGAAAGGAGTTGGCCATTGGATGAAAAGGTGACTCAATGAATTAGGAGGAACCCATGAGATATGAAAAATGGACATAAGGTGATCTAGAGTTGTCTTGGAGAAAGAGCACTCTAGAAAGAGGTTATTAAAATATTTCCAAGCATTAATGCACAAATAGCATCTGTTAGGGACAATCATGCCCCTTTTCATAAGATTATCAATTATTAGAATCTTATTTTGGATGGCCAACCAGATGAAATGAGTAACTTTCAAAATGAAATATTTAATCCACACTTGATCATAAGGTATTTGAACCACTTGATAATCAATAGTCAGACCATGAGCATATTTAATCATGAATAGTCCAGAATCAATCTCTTTCCAAAAAGGGGAGTCAAGGGAATTACTAGTGGGGATGATTGTTGCATTTAGGATGGTTTTGAGAACAATTGAAGCATCAGAGATTTGGCCATTAGTATTTGGAATATGAAAATTTTTCCAATGCTTAGAATCAGATGAAACATCAATGAAATCTTCAACCTTACTACCAATTAAAGTGTCCAGAAATAGTTGTAAAATGATAGTTTCATTGTTCTCTAAAATCGGTTGATTAGAGATCCACCTATCAGTCTAGAAGTTAAATTTTCTCCCTATGCCTAATTACCACCTTATCCCCTTCTGAATTAGAGATTTGATTTGGATAATTTATTTCTATAAAGTGCAGCCCTCTCTGGGTATATCATCATTTATGAAACAATGATTTTGAAGATATTTTATGTTTACAATTGAGACCCATTCAAGGTTGTTGTTGGTGAAAACCTTCCATGATTTCTTGGCTAACAAGGTTGTGTTCATATTACAAACTCTTCAAAGCCCCAATCCCCCCTAAATGTTTGGGGAGAACACCTTGTCCCAACTGACCAGATGAAATATTTTCCTATCCTTGGCACCTGCCCATAAAAATCTTTTATGAATTTACTCAATTTTCATGTAGACAGCAACAAAAACTTTTAAGACAAACATGAAATAAATAGGAACACTTTGGAGACAAGCCATTGTAAGGGTGGATTTATATGCTTGAGAGAGGAGGGTCCCTTTCCAACCTACAAGTTTTTTGTTAATCCTCTCAATAACGTTACTCCACATGGATTCCTTCGGAGCACTAGTGAAAAGAGGAAGGCCCAAATATTGGGTAGGAAACTGAGATATAACACATTGAAATATGCATGTAATATTAGCTTGTCTCTCTTGGGGAGTGTTAATGAAGAATATTTTGCTTTTAATATAATTTATTTTTTGCCCTATAGCCTCCTCATAGGTATCAAGAATACTCTTAATGGCTTTTGCTTCCCACACAAAAGCATGAGTAGCAATGATGGTATCATCAACAAACTGTTGGTGAGACAAGGCTCTTAAATTAGATGTAAACTTAATGCTTGAAATTATGTCGTTGGAGCAGGAATTTTTGAGTGCTCTATCCAAGGATTCAACAAGAATGATAAAAATTATGGGGGATAGAGGATCTCCCTGTCTAAGGCCTATTTTACTAGGGAAAAACCCTATTGTAGATCCATTAGCTAGGACTAAAAACCAGGGATTAGAGATGCAGTTATGAACAAGATAATTTCACTCTCTATGAAACCCAAATTTGAGAAGGATAACAATAAGAAAATATTTGTTAACTCTTTCAAAAGCCTTATTCATATCAATTTTGAAAAACATGGCAACTTTTTTTTTATGGCTAGTAGAATGAAGGGCTTCATGCAATGTGATAACACCATCTATAATATTTCTTCTTTTGATAGAGCTACCTTGACAAGGGTCTATGATATGAGGAAGGATCTCTTTGAGTCTTGTAGCCATGGCTTTAGTAAGAGTTTTGTACAGGATATTGCAAAGACTAATGGGTCTGAAATTTGACATAGATTTACACACATGCCCTTTGGGAACCAAGGCAATGAAGGTGGAGTTGATACTTTTGGGTATAGATTTAGTTTGCTAAAGTTCAATGATGGCATTGTAAATGTTAGGCCCAATGATATCCTAAAAAGTATGATAGAAGTAGGGGAAAAAACCATAAGGGCCTAGGGATTTATCAGGGTGCATTGAGAAAATAGCCTCTTTAATTTCATCAGGGGTGAGGGGTTTGATAAGATCTAAATTCATATCTGAAGTGAACAGACTAGGTATATGATGGAGCAATTTTCTACCAGCCTGGGTAGAATTTTGGGGGTTGGCTCCCAAAAGGCCTTCAAAGAAAGATGAAGCTTCATTTTGAATATCAAAAATATCCTTGATGATAGATCCATCACTTCTGGTTAATTCTTTAATTTTATTCAAACTTCGGTGCCTTAGGGTAGTGGCATGAAAGAATTTTATGTTTGAGTCCCCCTCTTTGAGCCAAAGGTCCCTTGATTTTTTCCTCTAGAAAGTCTCCTCTTTAGCCAACATATTGTGGTAGTCTGCAATAACCTATTTCTTCTCATTTCTGAGTTGTTCATCGAGTTGCCCATTCTGAATTTGAAGTTCAATACTTTTTAGTTTTTGTAAAATATTTTCCTTTTTTTTGAAGATGTTACCAAAAAATTCTATGTTCCAGACTCGAAGATTTTCTTTGACACACTTAAGTTTTTAGGAAACCCTAAAAATAAAGGACCCATGATAGTCAAATTACCACCAGTCAGTAATTTGCATTTGCAAATATGGGTGTTGTGTCCACATAGCTTCAAATCTAAATGGGATTTTGAAACAAGGGCCTTTCTTAGCTTCAAATAGTAAAGGGTAATGATTAGATCCAACTCTAGGAAATTAGATAAGAGTACCACCACCCATCACCAGTATAGCTTCTTGAGATAAGAAAAACCTATCAAGTTTTACTTGAAAGTGTTGATCCCCAATTCTCCTGTTGCTCCAGGTGTATTTTACCCCTTTAGTCTAAACATCCATCAACTCACATTCAGTGACAAAGTTATGAAAATACTCAATGCTCTTGGTGGGCATCAGGTTCCCTCCATGCTTATCAAAAGGAAAAATGGGAGAGTTGAAGTCTCTAGCAATAATCCATGGAAGGTTTATGAAAGCACTTCTCATCTGACTCAAAATATCCCATAGACCCCTATGGCTGAGAGGATCATTAGGGGCATAGACATTGGTCAGAAACTAAGAGAAATTATTACTTTTACAAAAAACATCATATTGAGGACCCTATCAAAAGAGGAAATGATTTTACCTTCTAACTTGTTTGAGTCCTAAATACAAAGATGTTAGGAACCTACTATTGAAATAAAGCTCACACACACAAAATACTGAAAGATAACTGAAATACATGCAATAACAGAATAATACTATGCAGAAAGTAATTACGAAATTGAAACAATCTCACAAATAACTCAGAATCGTAGGCCTCTTCGAGGGGGCAACCTCCTTCAATATTTCATTAACTTGCAAAAAGATGCTTCGTACATGGCTTCATAGCTTTTTAAAGAAAGACTTCATGCAAACCCTAACCCTAGGCTCAAGAGTTGGCTTACATGCAAAATGCCACTCGAGCTAGAATCTTCTACCAAATGTCGGTTACAATCTTGATAACGGTTACATCAAATGGCCCCACTTGGCTAGGAGCATAACATACCACGTACATTACAAAATAACATTATATATGGGATCCCCCACGTTGGAAGTGGGTCATTACATAATAATGAGAATTACAAAATAACGTTAGGATGGGATCCTAACATGTCCTTCCCCTTCAAAAAGCTTTGTCCTCAAAGCTGAAGGTGAGGAAACTGGTGTTGGAGCTGATGGAGAGATTCCCATGTAGCATCTTTTGGTTGGAGTCCACGCCACTGAACAAGGACTTCAGTAATGGTGCGATTGCGAAGAGTGCGAGTCCGATGATCCAACAGTTGTTCGGGTTCAAGCAAGATAGAACCTTCTTCATCTAACTCTGGGAGTGCAGATTGAACCTGTACCTAATTTCCCACCACCTTTTTGAGAGCAGAAACATGAAAAATAGGATGGAGCTTGGATGTAGGTGGAAGGGCCAATTTGTAGGCTATGGCACCAATCCACTGTAACACCTGATAGGGCCCATAGTACTTTACAACAAGCTTCTGGCATCTACGAAGCTGGAGGGACAACTATTTGTACGGTTGCAAGCGAAGGAAAACCATATCACCCACATCAAAACTACGCTCAGAACGGTGTTGATCAGCCTATTGGCGCATCCGATTCTGGGCTACCTCCAAATTCAGCTTTAGTTGATGGAGGACATCAGCATGCTGACTGAGAGTAGTGTCGACTGCATGGACCTTGGAGCTACCTAGAATGTAGGAGGAAGACGTCGGTGGAGGGCACCCATAAACCACCTCAAAAGGGGTAACCTTGGTGGTTGTGTGATAGGAAGTGTTGTACCACCACTCGACCAAAGGAAGCCATCTCGCCCAGTGCGTAGGATGATCTGAGGAAAAGCAATGAAGGTAGGTTTCCAAACATTTATTGACAATATCCGTCTGGCCATCCATTTGCGGATGATACGCTGAACTCATCTTGAGTTGAGTCCCCTGCAACTTAAACAATTCTTGCCAGAAGTGACTAGTGAAGGTTGGATCATGATCGGACACGATGGAGGAGGGTAGACCATGAAGGTGAAAGATAGAATCAAGGAAAATTTGGGCAATGGTGGAGGCTGTGTAAGGATGGGAGAGGGGACAAAAGTGAGCATACTTCGAAAGATGATCCACTACCACGAAGATAATAGATTTACCACTCGACTTAGGTAAGCCTTCAATAAAATCCATAGAAATATCTGTCCAGACCTGGTCAGGAATGGGCAAGGGTTGAAGAGTGCCTAGAGAATGCACTGTTTCACCTTTCATCCATTGATAGGTATCACAAGCTACCACAAAATCATGAATATCCTTTTTCATACCCTTCCAAAAAAAGTGCGCTTAAGTCGTTCATATGTTTTGAGAAATCCTGAATGGCCAGTAGATGGAGTAGCATGCAGTTCTATCATGAGAAGTTCCCGTAGTGAGGACTTGTGGGGAACAACAAGGCATTGGTGGTAATGCAAATCCTGGCCATCCCAAGTGTATCCTGGACATGAAGTAGGCTCAGTGGATAGGGAAGCAACCAAAGTCTACAATTCAGAATCCTGAAGTACCTCCTGGCGTAAAGAATCGATCCATTGGGGGATCGATAATGAAATGGCACACAACATACTAAGAGCTTCAAATTGGTGAGAGAGAGCATCAACCACAACATTCTCCTTACCCTTCTTATAGGTGATATCATAATCATAGCCCATGAGTTTAGAGACCCATTTTTGTTGTTCAGGGGTGGCAACCCATTGCTCCAAAAAGTATTTGAGACTCTGATGATCTGTTTTAATGGAGAAATGATGCCCAATGAGATACGGTCACCAATGGGTTATGACATGCAGAATTGCCATCATCTCCTTGGCATAAGTGGATTTTCCCAAATTATGGCTGGAGAGAGCTTTACTAGTGAAGGCCAAGGGTCTCCCTTCTTGCATCAACACTGCCCCAATACCACGACCTGAAGCATCACTTTCAATAACAAATGGTTTGGAGAAATTTGGCATGGCCAAGATAGGCGTAGTGGTCATGGCATGCTTCAATTCTTGGAAAGCCTATTCAGTGGGTCCTGTCCAAGTAAAAGAGTCCTTCTTTAGCATGGAAGTGAGGGGAGCTACAATTTTACCGTAGTTACGAATAAATTTATGGTAATAACCTGTAAGCCCTAGAAATCCCCGAAGACCTTTGAGAGTGTGAGGTTTTGGCCATTCTTGAACAACTTGGATCTTCTTGGGATCAACTTTAACGCCCTCCTTAGTGACAATGTGTCCCAAATATTCTACTTCTATCAACCCAAAAGAACACTTGGAATGCTTAGCATAGAGTTGATGTTGTACCAACAACTGGAGAGTCTGATTCACATGAATAAGATGCTCTTCCCATGAGCGACTATACACCAGAATGTCATCAAAGAAGACTAGAATGAACTTTCAAAGGAATGGATGAAAAATGTTGTTCATGAGGCTCTAGAAGGTGGAAGGGGCATTAGTCAAGCCGAATGGCATTACCAAAAACTCATAGTGACCTTCATGAGTACGAAATGCAGTCTTGGGAATATCCTCCTCTTTGAGCCGGATTTGATGGTACCCCGAGCGAAGGTCAAGTTTGGAAAAATACATAGTCCCATGAAGTTCATCCAGTAATTCATCCACCACCAAAATAGGAAACTTATCCTTGATGGTGAGTTTATTGAGCTCTCGATAATCGATACACAACCGCCAGGACCCATATTTCTTGCATACCAATAAAATCGGAGAAGAGTAAGGATTGTTGCTTGGCCGAATGACATCGAATTTTAACAATTCTTGTACTAACTTCTCAATTTCTGACTTAAGAGCATGAGGATACCTGTATGGTCTAATGTTGGGTGGTGCATTACCAGGTAATAAGGGGATAGCATGGTCATGAGAGCGACGAGGTGGTAATTCTATTGGCTCAGTGAAAATAGAGTTGTGCTTGGTCAAAATAAGTTGCAAATATTCAGGAATAGAATCCTCCTCTGAAGGATGCGGTTGGATCACAAAAATCTGAGCTATGACACCTCGAGATGATTTTTTTAACAACTTCTCCATTCGGTTGGAACTGATAATCTGTGATGACCCTACTTTTAAGCCATGGAGAGTGTAGGACTATCCATTCTATGAGAATTGCATCCAAAGCTCACCAAAGTGCCAAGAGATGACTCCCAATGTGCCCAACCATTGAGATCCCAACACAATATCACATCCCCCTAATTGAAGTGCAAACATATCTTGTTTGAGCTCATAGTCCCCAATATTGACCTTAACATTACGATATTTTCCCTTGCAAGGTAAAGTCCCACCATTTTCTACCATAACCTCAAAGGAATTACATGTGTGTACATAACAATTTGCCTGCTTGGCTATGCGGGGATCAATAAAATTGTGTGTACTGCTAGAATCAATCAAGATGGTAAGTCGCAGGCCCTTGAAATAACCCACAACTTTCATGGTTTGGGGCGTAGTAATGCCAGCAAGAGCATGAACAAAAATTTTAGCCTGTGATTCATCTGGGTTTTCTTCCTCTGGTTTAGGTGGTTCCTCTACTGATTCAGTGTCATCATCACTATGGTCATTGGTGTCAGGCTCATCAACATCGATGAGGAACAATTTCTTTTGGGTGCACCTATGCCCTTGAGAAAACTTTTCATCACAATTGTAGCACAACCCTTGGGTGCATCGCGCATCCATTTCAGCAGTGGTTAAACGTTTGGGTGCAGCAGTGGGTGCAACAGGTTTTTGTTCATGTTGATTGTGGAATCTAGGAGGAAAAGAGGGTTTAGCCTATGGAAATTTAGATAACCGCCTCTGAGCTAAAAATTTGGACTCGGCCAAATGAGCCAACTGGATAGCCTGCATCATGGATTGTGGTTTAAACATTGTGACCTCGGCTTGGAGATCTTCCCGCAACCCACTAACAAAACAACTCATAAAGAACCCTTCATTCAATCCTGTAGTTTTGTTGGCCAATCTCTCAAATTGTATTTGGTAATCTCGAACTGTCGAAGTTTGTTTCAGCTTTGTCAACTGTCTTGTAAAATCATCATACTCACTAGAGCCAAAGCGAGTGAGTAATTGGGACTCAAATTCTGCCCAAGAAGGATCAGGGATAGTTTTCTGCAACCATTGGTACCACTGTAAGGCTTCATATTCCAAATTGAAAGAAGCCATTTGAACTCGATGATAAATGGGGACATCATGGAGTCTAAAGAATTGAGCAACACGACATAACCATCCATCAACATCCTTCCCATTGAACTTAGGAAAGTCTAGTTTTGGCATCTTGAAGGGAGTATCATGATCAAAGCGAAGGTGAGAGTCATCTGTTCCCATTTCGTGATGATACTCAGACTTGCTTGGACCACCTTGTATTTTAGACTCAACATCTACTAGGTGTTCTTCTATGCAAATTCTGGAGGTATCTTGGTCAACTCTAAAAGTTTGAAATTCTGTCATCAAGTGTTCAGTTGTTTTTTGCAAGCCAGTAACAACACTTAGTAGGGTATCCAATGTTGAAGCAGTGTTTTGTTCTACCTCTTTTTGATGTCCACGAGTGCCACTTGCCATTTGAGATAGCCTTGAACTTTTTTACTCAATTACTAAAAATAGAAGTGGGATTTCTGGAGTTACTATTTTTAGTAAGGGTCCAAAATTTAATTTGGGAAATGGATTGCAACACTGATTTTAGGATAGGGTCCACTTCGGTGGTTGTTTGATCTGAGCGCTCAATGAGGAGATATACTGAATTTCTTGACTTTTTGTGATCTCCTGTTGGTTGCAAGGCGATGTCAAGGTAATTTCCTCCACTTGGACTTAAAATTTCACTAGTGAGTCCTTGAGGGTCTTTGGTGTAGAATAACAAGTAGCTTCTATTCCCAAAAATTTGGATCAATCTGATTGACCGTTGAAAAGTTATGGCCTTAGCAAGAAAAATAAAAAATTGCTATTTTTGGAAAATCGGTGCAAAATTTGACTAGGGGCTGCCAAGGACAATTTTTTCTGGAATAGAGTGTAGAATTATCTGCTAAATTTTTGAGTCAATCTGAGATCTGTGTGAAGAGATATCCCTGTTTTAATAAAATTTCATTTTTTTTGGGCTCTAGGTCACAAGTGGGAAAACTGAATCAACTATCTCGGATCTATCAACTGATCACCCTATCACTGTCCTGTCACCTGTACTGTAGTTACAGACACTAATAGTTTTGTTTCTGACCCTGACCACCTATATTTTTTGACTATTATAGTTGATTATTACTATTACTATTTTGACCGACTATTACTCACTGATCGACTATTACTACCATTGACCTGACTATTACTATTATTGACCTAAATGGTACTAGAATATTGCATACTATTAGAGACACTTGTGAACTCTGTCCTAACTATTGGTGCATGCAAGGTGTGTTCTTCTGTGATAGGGAAGTCCTTCGTATGCTCACTTTTTGGGATTGTGAATGCAGGTTTAGTAGAATAGGAAGATGTGTGTTTTTGTAGGTTGAAGTGTTTAACAGAACCAAGGTATGCTAGGTAAAGGAGTATGTAACACCCATAGGCCCTCTGTTATACCGTAGTGATGAACAATAGTGCTCGGACCAATATTTTAGGCCACTACCCAAGGAGGATTCCACACATACCCTTGAGCACACTATCTGCCTCTCTGATAGTATGGGAGGGTAATCGTCCGGGATGTTGTGTCCCGTGGACTATGGATGATACAAGGCCGAAAAGCTTCCTACTGGATAAAATTTTGTTAACCCTAGAATGGTCTCTCGATACACCCAAAGATGCGTGGGAGCTCGATTTCGTGCATGAGTGTTGTCTGAGGCCTGGGTATTGGAGCCTGATCACCCCTCACTTCACTAGATGCTTTATGGGCTATCTAGCTTAGCCAATAATGATAGCTCCTTCATGATATTTTAAAACCCTAGCATAGGGTTTCTAACCTACACAACTACTGAAATAGAAACTATATTTTTTGTTTTTTATATTTGGTAAAAAATGAATTGTATTTTTTGGATTTTTTTAATAAAGGAAAAACAGAAATGAAAAACACATGGAAATTTATACCTAATAGGTGGAATGGATGGCAAGAATCATCTCAGTTGTAGTAGAACTCGGCCCTGGAAAGCGCTCTGATACCACTTGTTAGGAACCTACTATTGAAATAAAGCTCACACACAAAATACTGAAAGATAACTGAAATACATGCAATAATAGAATAATACTATGCAGAAAGTAATTACGAAATTGAAACAATCTCACAAATAACTCAGAATCGTAGGCCTCTTCGAGGGGCAACCTCCTTCAATATTTCATTAACTTGCAAAAAGATGCTTCGTACATGGCTTCATAGCTTTTTAAAGAAAGACTTCATGCAAACCCTAACCCTAGGCTCAAGAGTTGGCTTACATGCAAAATGCCACTCGAGCTAGAATCTTCTACCAAATGTCGGTTACAATCTTGATAACGGTTACATCAAATGGCCCCACTTGGCTAGGAGCATAACATACCACGTACATTACAAAATAACATTATATATGGGATCCCCCACGTTGGAAGTGGGTCATTACATAATAATGAGAATTACAAAATAACGTTAGGATGGGATCCTAACAAGTGATGACCCCCATACGTACCTTAAGTGGGGCAAAAAGAAAAATCACCATTTTTCCAAATAGAATTTATGATTTTTTGGATTTTGTTTTGATCAATATTCTTTTCTTGTAGAACCATGATAGTGGGTCTGTGTTCTTTCCTTAGAGTGCAAACAAGCCTTTGCTTGAAAACACTATTGAGACCTCTTATATTCCATGAGAGGATCCTCATTTAGAATTTTTTGAATTTTTTTGGCCTCCCTTAGTTTGCTGCAAGGGAGTTTTGGACCTTTTTGATTCATCCTTCTCTTGATTGAGAAGATCTTGGAATAAGGTTTTCTGGGTACCATTTGCAATATCATTTTTTGTTTCCTTTTTCTTCTGATCATTGATAGAGGGTCTTCCATTTTTTTTCACTATCAATATCAATAGAAGCTTTCTTGATACTTCTAGTGTTAGTGGGGTCAAAATCATATTTGTCTTCTTTCTCCACTTTGTCTGAGATGGGACTTCCAATTTCTATATGCCCCTTGGGGTGGGTTAAGATTTTGAAAAAATATTGGATGGCCTAGATCTGGTCGGGGATTGGGATTCCTCTTGATCATAAACTAGGGTTTTAGTTGAATTTGGGGTAATGTCATCCTCACTAGGTTTAGACCCGTGAATAAGAGTTCCTTTTAAAACATCAAAATGATTTTGGAAGGCAAAAATGGAACTCACCTTTGGATGATCATCCTTTGAATCTTGGATTTCAATATGCTTTCCTTTGGTATCTTTTGGAATTTATCCCTTCTTTTGATAGTGGCTACTTTGATGCTTACCCTACATGGATTTACCTTGTTACTGCCTGATTTGCAACCCACTTCAAGAGGTATTAGGGAGTTTCATCGCCTTTGAGTTTCTTAGCAATGAACATTGGGTTTTAAGATGGCCCTGAGCCTTGCATTCAATGCATAATGTAGGCTTGTTCTCATATTCTATGGCCTAACATCTACAATAGGAGCTATAAACCAGATTTATTCGAGTGGGAAGTTGGAAATCCAGATTGGCATTGACACAAATTCTAGCATGAACCATGCGAGTGCATGCTCAAATCACTGGGTCGATTACAACCAACTCGCCTATATATTTTTCAATGCCCTATAAGATGTCTTCATGTCAAAACTAGGCAGGTAGATATGGGAATCAAACTCATATTGGTGTAAAATATATGCTTTGCATCTCAGGGTTGAAATATTTTCCCCACTTTCGTAGAAATATACTCTTTCGACCGAAGAACCAAGGACCCATGGTAAGAATTTGGGAGGCATCTTCTTCATTGTTGAGATGAATGAGGAAAAAACCCTTTGAAAGGGAAACCAACTCCATATTACCTAGGGTTTTCAATTTTGTATAGGCCCACCACCGAATATATTCCATATCTGGCCATCCTTCAAAAAATTTCCCCACCACTTTATGGGATTCAACATAAATGTAATCTGCCATTAGGTTTTCAAGGATTACTAGATCTTCACTCGCTGGGATTAATAGGGTTCCACTGCTCGAGGGAATTTTTGCAGACCCTTTCAATTTCTTAGCTTAAGACCATAAAGAGGACTCAATGTCTTGAGTGAGGGACCCATTAAGCATGTGTCCCTTATCGAGAGGATCCTTACCCCCAATGGTCTCTGTGTTCCTAAAACCGTAAGAATCTGACTCAACACCTTCAGTGTTGGTAAAACTTATACCATCCTTGACCATTGTGGGAATTCTAACCTGATTCATCTTATTGGATTTCTCACCTCTAGTAATAGTCATAGATGTCATTTCTACCCTGATTCACTCTAGAGCTACTTGCACTTAACCCAGATGAAACCCTCACACAATCACTTACCAAAAATATCATTCACACATAGGGATGCACTAGGATCTGTGTTGCTCCAAATGATCTAAAAATTGGTGAAGACGTTCTAGGTTTTTTTAGGCATCTACCCTCAAAGTTTTAGTTCAATCCAAGTCTGGATGAATGAAATATGGCCAAAACAAGTTTGGTAGTTTGGGCAGTCCTACGAAAAACGTCCTTCACAATTTTCCTCTCACGCTTTGTCATATTTGACAAAATTCCTCTCATGCATTGTCATATTTGACAAAATTAGCGTAATTTACCTTTCTAGGTTGCTCATATTTAAATGTAAATATCATTGTAATTAATCTCTATCATTATAATTAATCTTTAAAAAATAGACCCATATAGTTGTTTAGTATCATGTATTGTAGTGAAAAAATAGAAACTAAAAAAGTAACGTCAAAAGGAGATATTTCTTATAGGTTTAGAGTAGTACAAAAGTACATAACACCGCTATGAAGGTATTTATGAAATCATGTCATTTAGGATCATACAAATATTTTTTTTATCTTTAGATATAAAAAGGGCCAAAAAAAAATATTTAATGGATCCTTTTATGCAACATTTAAATTCAAGGTATTTTTAATGAACACTTAATAGATATGAGAATAATATTTTAACATAATAAACATTGAAATAGATTGTTGTGAGTAAGAGAGGATCAAAATGGAAAATAGAAAGGACTAAAAGGTTGCGTAAGGAATGACTGAGAATTTTTTATGTGGAAAACCAAAAAGTATAAAATATAAAATATTAGTATGGTTTTTTATTAGAATTTTATCTTAACATAATCATTATTATGTATTTGTTTAGTGTTGGTGTATATTTGCGCTTTGAGTGCCTAGTGTAGGGGTCTATTATGATAAAAAAATTATTTTTATTATAAGTAGGAATTAGTAGCTCGGATCCTCTCCTCCATGTGGTCTGGTCCTTGAGCATTATGGTTAGGGAAAATAATACTTTATAGGAGGACATGAGTTTGGAGTAGAATACATCTCATATTTTTTTTTCAAATTGTATTTGAGTTCTACTTCCAAGGAGGTTGTCCCCTCGAAGAGGCTTTCAATATATGTTCCACTTGATTAATCTAAGTTTGTTGTATTTCAAATCAATTATTTTCTTAAGCATTTTTGTTATTTTATTTTCATGGTCATTTAGTTTATAAGAATTTTATTAATTCTTGAATTTCTATTATAGTTATGCTTATTTTTATTTGAATTTTCCTTACAAGTAGTATCAAATCTCTTTGACCATGTTTCCCAACAACATCAATAATTCTTGTCCTTCCATCTATTTTTCTATTTTACAATTTTTTATTTTATTTTTTATCTTCTATTAAAGTATCATTTTTTAAAAACACAATTTTTTCTAATTTTAGTGGATTAGGTTAGAAATATTATGCCAAGGATTTTAAAATATCATAGAGGAGTTGTTTTTTGCTAAGTTAGATTTCCCATAAAGCATCTAGTGAAGTAAGGGGTGCTCAAACTCTAATGCCCAGGCCTTAGACACCACTTACATGCAACTACAAGCTCTCACATACCTTTGGGTATATAGGGAGACCCATCATGAGTAGGATAATCCTTCACCCATAGAGAGATATTAGTTATTTGAGTTTTGTGGTGCATCAGTAAGTGACTAGCCCTAGGAAGTTACTCTCACAATACCCTTAAAAACATATAGTGCAACTACGGGTATGGTGGAACCCTCCATACATAGATCTCTAAAATATTTGATTGGCCACTAATCACAAATGAGATTGTATATTAGAGAGCCCATGAAATCAAACACACATTGACTTAAGTTATTCCTATTGAAACCTTGTTTTAAGTCTTTTCCCAATTAAACCAAAACTAAAATTGAACATACTATAGAAGAGACTACTCTAGTTAGTCTGATAATGCAGAGAATATCTAGTGTGATAGTAATTAGAATATACAATTTGATAGTATAGTGAATATACAGTTTGACAATGTAGAGAATATATAGTCTGATAGTCAAAGAAATCAATTGTTAGTCTAATAGTGCAAAGAATAACCAATCTATCAATTAGTTGTTAATAGTCCACCAATAGAGTAGTTAGTTGTCAATAGTAATAAAAAAGATAAAATTTATCATTTTATAGTATGGTTCATTCTAATCCTCTCTTTGAGAAATTATTTTGACATATAACTCTAATAAAATTTCTTGGAGACCCTAAAATGATAAAATGGATGGTGGTACTAGGGCTACCCAAGAGCTAGAGTGATTAGGTGAAACAAATTGAAAACCATTAGTCACAAATCCTTTAGACATTATCAAAACTAGATAATTTGGATAAATTGATAGCCTCAAGAGTCATTTAATAGGTGAAAATACAAAATATAATATTCTGGTAGGACAATCACCAAGGAGTTAAGATGGTAATTTCGAGGCCAAAGCATAAAATACCTTGCTTCTAAATACAATTCAAAGAATTCCCAAGCTAGACTTTACAAAATTTGATAGAGAGGACCCCACTAGTTAGTTGTATCAACCCAAACAATATTTTTCTCTTCATACTACTTCTTATAATCAAAGGCTTATAATTGCATCTTTCAACCTAGAACAAGTAGTTCAATGGTACTAATAGTTCACTTGGGCTGAATTTGAGATAAAATTACTCACCCATTTTGGACCCAATGAGTATGAATATTTCATTGGAGCCCTAACCAATTTAAGAAAAATAATATTTATTTGTGATTACCAAACGTGATTTGAAAAGGTAAAAAATTGTACCAGGGGATCAAGTGCCAAGTTTTTCTAAATTTATTTTATTAGTGGATTAAAGGAAGATATTCATACTAAAGTAAAAATGTTTACATTGCATGGCATGCAACTCAATATAAAATTAGCATACCATCCCCAGATCGATGGGTAAACTAAAATTATCAACAAGTGCCTAGAAATTTATCTTCGTTTCTTTGCATCTAAGCATTCGATTCATTGGGTCAAATGGCTTCCTTTGGTTGAATGGTGGTAGAATACTTCCTATCACTCCACTGAGATGACACCATATGAAGTAGTTTATGGAATCCCTCCATTGTCACTTCTACCATACATTTTGGGTAGTTTCAAGGTTTAAGCAATGGATTCCACTCTCATGGAGCACACAACTACTCCAACATCTCAAAAATAAATTAGCCATGGCACAATACCATATGTGATAACAAGAAGATCAACACTATTTTGAGTGTAGTTTTAACATTAGGGACATTATTTTCCTACACTTGTATCCCTATAATAAATCATCAATGAAAATCCATGGAAATCCAAAGATAGCACCAAAATTATGTGCTCCAACAGATTGACCTCATGGCCTACAAACTAAAAATTTTGCCTTCTTCCATGATAGATCTAGTTTTCTATATTTAAAGTAGGTCCTTGGAAACCATATATATGTCCAATCCATTCTACCTTAGTTGTTTGAGGAAGAATAAATCATCTTCAAACTTGTAAATATTTTGGATTGGTATACACACACACACACACTTTACAACCACACTCTATACTAATGTTCTAGTATATTGGTATAAATTATAGCTAGAAGATGCCATCTAGGATATGCTCCATCAATTACAACAACAATTTCCTCACCTTACAATTTGAGGATAAATATTCTCAAAGGCAAAAGGTATATTAGGACCCTATCCTAACACAACCATTATTATATACTTGTCAAGTGTTGGTGTATGGTTGAACCCTATGCACCTAGTGTGTATGGGTCCATTGTGATGTAAAATTTAGTTTTATTATAAGTAGAAATTAGTAGTTCAACTCCTCTCTTCCATATGGTATGACCCATGAGCATTAGGATTAGGGTAAATAAGAGTCTATAGAAGGATATGGGCTTGGAGTAGAATGTATCAAATGGATGTTAAAACCGATTTGGCTAGAATGAATGCCAATTGAAATTCAGTTAAGACTGTAGGTTGTAGCTATGGTTCAGACTGTAAACCACAGTCCTTAGCCACAGTTTAGACTATAGACTACAGGTTTGGGCTGCGGTTCAGATTGATTAGGCTAAGGAGCCCAAATTGAGTGGTTAGAACCACTACTTTTTTCTCAAATTATTTTGGAGCTTTGCTTCAAAAGAGGTTTCCTCCTTGAAGAGGCATATTATATCTATTCTACTTGATTAATATAAGCCTGTTGTATTTCCACCTAGGGTTATGCACAGTGGCGAATATTCATAAATTGGGCAAATATTAGGATTTCTAAAATTGGAAATTGGCGAATATGAGGACCCTCGATGTCGGGCTATTCGCCTAAATTTGTTGGGACCAATTTTTTCTTAGGGTCAATTCACCACAATATATCCAAACATAGGCATATTTGTACTCGTTGGAAAGCTCTTTTTGAGCTTGATATAATGGTGGTGTTTTTATGAAGTTATAAGGTAATTTAATAGGTCAAAATTTACCCCAAAGATGACATTACTTTTTAGGGCTTCAAATACCCCAAATTTTGGTGTGAAGATGATTTATTTAATTTGCTTAGGATTCACCTTGATTTTGATTAGGATTTGCCAAATTTTTACAAGTACATTTTGAGTCCAAACCCTTATGCATAACCATGTTTCCAACCATTTTTTTCTTAAGCACTTCTATTATTTAATTTTCATGGTCACTTAGTTTATAAGCATTTCCATTAGTGCTTGCATTGATATTGTTGTTATGCTTATTTTTATCTAAAGGTTCTTAGCATTCCCTTAGACAATAATTATCTTCACTCATAAATAAAATGATCTTGAGTTGATATGATAAGAAGTTTGGTTCCGTTATGATGTAACCTTTAGTTTTATTATAAGTAGAAATTAGTATTTCGATTCCTCTCTTCCATATGGTATGACCCTTGAGAATTAGGGTTATGGTGAATAAGAGTCTATAGAAGGATATGGATTTGGAGTAGAATGTATCTCATATTTTTCTCAAATTATTTTGGAGCTTTTATTCAAAGGATATTTCCTCCTTGAAGAGGCCTATTATATCTATTCTACTTGATTAATATAAGTCTGTTGTATTTCCAATCATTTTTTCTTAAGCACTTCTATTATTTTATTTTCATGGTCACTTAGTTTATAAGAATTTCCATTAGTTCTTGCATTGCTATTGTTTTTATGCTTATTTTTATCAAAAGGTTTCTAGTATTCCCTTAGACAATAATTATCTTAACTCATAAATAAAATTATTGAGTTGATATGAAAAGTATTTTGTGGTAGGGAATATCAATACTTTTACAATACAATGGCATGAAACTCAAAAATTGTTAAGTTGACATGCTACTATATCATATTATAACACTTAGATCATGTTAAGAGGTATAAAAATACCTCTAAGTAAATATAATGTATCAAAAGATATAATGTAAAGTATGGAAAAAAACTAAAAGGTTAACACATTTCTATATTGACCCTTAAGTTGAATAGGAGACACATTTCTACATTGTTCCTTAAGTTGAATAGGATCCAAGAAGAAAAAATATCGCTAAACATTCTCCTAAGTGGAATGTCTTTCATGCCAGTATAATCTTGTAATTGAATGAAAGTGACTTTATTCATAAAATTCATAAAGATATCAACAATATGATCTATTGAAGATACATAAATAGTTGAAGTTGATATTGAGAGTAAAGTTACCAAATAAAGTGTATTTTATGCTCAATGTGCTTACTTTGATAATACTACAAGATTGTAAACCATGAGAAAAAACTTTAACTATCACAATAACAACGTATTTGTAGAGGGGGAAACTGCCCTACCGCATACGATTCTCGGTTGGATCCACTAGGAGCCAAGGTGAACCATGGGGTGTGTTATATTATCTACACTTAAGAACATGAAAGGAAAAGTTCACTAGGAACGATTTTAGGACTCACTCCAATTTTATGGTGGAAGTGTTTAATGTGTCAATTATGCATACACCTATTGTTTGGCCTTTCTAAACTAAACTATGAAAATAAAAGAACTATGTAAGAGACACAAAATGCAAGAAGATAAGAGCTAACCGTAGTATGATTCTATAATTAAATGATGTCTAACCCTAGGATTGCAAAATAAAGCCTTTGAGAAAGGGTATAAGGGAAATGCTCAAAAAATATTAAAAATCCTAGATGCACACTATATGCTTTTATTCTTTCAAATACCTATAAATTCAGTAAAATGTTTTTCCTTTACTTATAATCTAGGTTTTGTAAAGCAAACATAAAATAGACTAAAGATCTATTAGGGAACTTATCTAATCTGACGGTTGATCCAATATTTATCTTGCATCTATAATATCCAATGGTTTCAAACTTGTAAAATAACTTCACAAACCCTAGAAAATTTGATCAACATTTGGGGGCCTGCTTAGGCCGCTATAAGACTAAGCTTGAAGGCATAGTAGTCAAGCCCCCTAGGTTATTTTAGAGGACCATTCAAAAGTAAAATTGATATTTTACCTTTGGAACATGCAAAAATAGAGCAAAATAGATATGTAATAATAAAATAAAATGTAGACAATATGGACACATCAGAATGCTAATATGCATAATGTAAATTAGGATTTTGGGGTGCGAAACTTATCCCTAAACCTTAATTTACCAAATTCATTCCTTGTAAATATGAATATTGAATTTGGCTTATCAAATGTTTTTCCTATACGAGCGAGGCATGAATTTGGTTCATATGCCTTTTTTGGGCCTCAAAACGATGAAAAATAAAGCATAAAACAATAAAATAGACTTGCAAAGAAAACTAAAGTAAATGCAGAACTTGATGACCTAATGGAGAAATAAAGGAGCAATGAAGATATGGAAGAAGCACTCTAATACGTTTGATCTATCCAATCATCAAGACTCCTCCGCTTAATCCCCAAGGGTAGCAAATCACCAAAGAACAAAATAACAAAAACAACTTACAGCAAAAGAACACTTGATAGCATGAGCAAATGAGTGAGTCAAGAATTAGAATCTCCTTAGGAATAGTTAGGAAATCTTAGGGAAACCAAAAACTAATATATAAGATATTTGGAGGGCAAAACAAGTGGGAAAATAAAATTTCACTATGGGCAAAGACCGACCCCAAAATAGACCAACAAAGGGAGGGGTTTTAGTGAGAAAAATATCTAGAACTCCAAATTTGTACCCCATAATTATACGGTGAAAATTTGGTAATCCAAGCCTCACATAGATCAGGTATGAATTTTGTAAAGCTAAGGAAACAAGGTAAAAGGGGAGGCAAAAGGGTCCCAAATTTGTACTTAGTAAGTTTGGGTGGCTAGGTAGGGGTCTAAGGAAGAATTGACTTATTTTGATGGGTCATTTTTTTGTGTCTAAATTTTTACCTCTCTTTGATTCATTTACGATAAAATAAATGCATAAAAGAAATATATAGATGCCTATGGATGAACACAAAAAGGGGTGGTCGATTTTGGATGAAGGGGTAGTGCAAAAAATGGGTGTTAGTCTGAACATCACAAATTTACATGCAAAATGAGGTATTACTACCATTAATGCCTCTAAGGATAGGGTGTTCCCTTGAGTTTCGAAAGGAATATAAAATTCCTACGCGAACTCAAAAAGGATGGACATAGAAAAAAAGAAGGTGATAAACAAAGAAAAGACAATTTTATTATTAAAATTATGTATTTTTTATTTTTTGTGTATGCATGGTGAAAACAAACATAATGGATGCAATGAATGAATCCTAAATGAATGATATGGAATGGTATGAATCTAACTAAGTTTAATGCAACTAAAATGAAATGCATGGGTGAATGAAAACAAAGCTAAAAAAAAAGCCAAAAAAAATAAAAGAATAAAACCCTGTGAGGATGTATGCGCGCAAATGACTGAGGTGGAGGCTGCCCCTCACGTGTGGCCATGAAGTTGATCCTGTGGGGTTGCAAGTTTGCAAGGATGGATAAGGTGGATTGGTATCCTCTATGGGTGTAATTCTCACTAATGGCTAAAGAAAAGAAGAGATATACCCATTGGAATGTATGATTGCAAATGGTTGAATGGAGGCTATCCCTCTCTCATGACCATGAAGCTATCTGTTGTGGGGTGCGGAAATATGATTGATGATGTGCTAAAGTGAGTACTACCTGATAGGGGTGTGGTGTGTGCAATAAAGTGTATATACAAAGCCAATGGATCAAACAAGAACCATATCCCTTGATTTGGAGAGATATAATCAATGCAAACTTTCAAGGTCAATGGATATAAAATGGCATGAGCGAATGCAAATGATGGAAATGCATGAAGGGCCTTGGGTTTAAGATTTGCTAGGTATCAAAGCCCTCATGAAAGTGCAATGCATGTGAGCTACAACCTAACTAGGTGTCATCACTTGCCATTATCACAAAATTCCCAAAAATCTATATGATCAAGCAGTCATGCAAATATGAACAAGCAACAATGCAATTGTATGACACATAAAATACAAGGAACATAATGTCAAGAAAATCATACAAAATATGATAAATATTTATGCAGTATGAACAAGCAAATCAAAAGCAAGCTAGATGAAAATGCAACACCATGCACAATTTTTGTTTTTTAGTTGTTTTTATTTTATTTTATTATTATTTTGGAAGATTGAATTATATTCATTGATTTTTAAAGTCGATACAAATTCTAAGTGTGCTACCTATTTTAGCAAATATGATGGTGATGCAATGATCTGCCCCATAAAAAAAAGGACTATGATGGAGGGTATCTTCATGATTTGCATCACGAAGAGAATCTCCCATAGTACATTCTCTAGAAGATGATGTGTGAAAGTCAGTGTAAACTCTAATTGTACCATATTTTTTTATAAAAGGAGGAGAAATTACCAACTTTGCAATGCCCCTATAAGATAGAGGAGTAGGGTCTCCTTGAGAGCAAGGATATTTAACATGTGCAACACAAGGGACAAACCCATCAGAGGAGAAGCTATTATAGGAGATATCCTTATGAGCTATATCACAAGGGGTACTCCTTTTAATATTCTTCTTCAAGACCACACCAAAATTAGGATGCCTAGTGATTACCATATTGTAAAAATATAATATTCGATGATTAAGGGGATTCTTCATCCTTATCACTCCACTCTAAGCTTTGATGATCTAAATATTCAGCATAATTAATAAGATGATCATCATCGCCAAATGTTAAAGGTTGGTTTTTATTAGGAATGTAGCCTACACCACATATCCTAGGATAAATATCCACATCCAAGGGTTCTTGAATACCCTTATGTTGTGGCCCCAAAACTTTACCTATATATCCCATACTAGATAGGATTTTCTTAGGAAGTGGGTAATCATTGGATAGATAACAATGGGCAAAATAATTCTCAACAGGACAAGGGTTGCTACCATGGATATTTTCTTCAAGGGATGCATCTGTAAAGATAAAGGTAAACATACCAATGTGTATAAATTCACCCTTATTATGAGGTAAACCTATAGTTCTTGGTGAAGGTGGTGGCTTATGAGGTAAACCTATAGTTCTTGGTGAAGGTGGTGGCTTATGAGGTAAACCTATAGTTCTTGGTGAAGGTGGTGGCTTGGAAATATTTAGAAGAGGTTTTTGAAGAAACAAATTAACTTGATCCTATGATGAAACTTTAATGAGAGGTTCCTCACTCACCTTTAGATTTTCAAATTACTTGGTTATGTGAGATGAAGAAACTAATGGACATAAATTAATATTAGATTGAGCTTGCTCAACCATCACACAATATTAAAATGGGTGAGTATCATCAAAAATGGTGACCAATTTATTCTTATATTCAAACTTCAAACATTGATAAAAAATAGAAGGGACCGCCCTCATTGCAAGAATCTAAGGGTATTTGAGAAGCAAATTAAAATATGTAGGGCAAGAAACCATATAGAACAAGGTATCTAAGATCTTAGGTCTAACCCTAAGGGGGAGGGATATAATGCCATAAAATTCTTGGGACTCATTGTTGAAATATTTTATGATGATATCATATTTACTTAATTCTTCCTCTTTTAACCCAAACTTTTGGAAGAATTGATAAGTGCATAAATTGAGGGAAGAACAATTATTAATCAAAATCCGTTTGATAAAATTTTCCCCAATAAATGCAGTAATGTAGAGGGAAGAATCCCTCTATAATCCTGAGGAAGGCATATCATCATCTAAAAATGTGATATGATGTATCCCAAGATAACTTACTATATTAGCCATAGCACTAGGAAAAATATCTTGAAGAACAATTTTTTGTCTTAGAAGTTTCAACAAAGTTTCCCTATGAATAGGAGAAGTTTGAAAAAGTTTTAAAAGAGAGATCTTGGTAGAGGTACTAGCTAATTGATATTGAATATCAAAGGAGACTTTAGGTTTTGGCTTCAACACTAAAGGTGGATTTTATTCAAAACTAAGGTGGGTTTGAATGTGGGTTGGATGAAGAACTCATCTTCTACTAAGAATGTTGAGTCAGTTGATTCTACGTTTGTTGCCTTGTAAGTATTGCTATCATTCCAACCATATTATCATAGGGATATGGTACATTCTGATATGATACTTAATTAGGTACTTGTTGGCCATGCTTAGGGAGGTTATCTTGGAATATTTCCATGTCTTGCTTAGTTGTGGGTGCTTGTTGAGTAGGAGGTTGATTGTTTGTTGGAGGATTGGGTCAAGAAATTTCTATAACAATATGACCTTCATAAATCAAGTCTTGAACCACATGTTTCAACCTCTTACATCCATTTGGCATGTGCCCCTTCACTTTATGATACTCACAATGTTTACCATGCTTACACCAATTAGCCTTGGTATCAGGTTGTCTTATGGGAGGCAACTCAATAATGTGAGCTTACAAAAGTTTGTTTAGGATCAATGAAAGAGATTGGTTGAATCTTGTGAAATTCCTTGGTGGAGGTTTTTGAGCTTGGCTAAGCACCATATTTTGCAAGGTGTTAACAACATTGTTAATAGGTTTGTTATCCATTATCCCATCACCAACTACGTGCTTGTTCTTATCTTATACTTTCATGGTCCTATCTTCTTCTTTCCTTGGCTTAATTTATCCTCTTCAAATAAGGGATTGCTTTACCCTTCTTGCTATATCTATCGCTTCGTCAAAAGAGGTAATAATTGTTGTTTCCAATTCATATGAGATTTTCTCTTGTAAATTTCTAATAAATATCTCTAACATATCTCAAGGAGGCAAGGTGTATCTTAATCATCCAACTAGACTTCTCCAACAAGATAAGAAGTCCAAAAATATTTCATCCTTACCTTGCTTCAAAAGGCATAAATATTTTATAGTCACATTTTTCTCCACATAAGCTCCAAATTGTTGAACAAATAACTTTGTTGTCTCCTCAAAATTCCTCAAAGAATGATTAGGTAGTTGATAATGTCATTTCAATTTCATACCACCAAGCCTATTAGGGAACATATTTAGTAACAACATGTCATCATATATAATATCATGGCATGTTGTCCTAAACATGCTTAAATTCTCAATTGGGACCTTTGTCCCCTTCTAAATTGGTAACACCAACATTAGAAAATGCTTAGGGTACGTCCTAGAGGCAACAATAGTGTCTAGGGTTTGATTGAACATTTCCTTATAGTTGTATATGAAACGTGGCGCTTTAAGCATATCTATTCTTGAAGCCAATTGTTTCACCATATTTGTTAAACTTTGCATATTGGGATTGTTGTTGTGCAATATCCCTAGATTCCTTAGGAAAGTGCTATAGGTAGGTTGTTGAAATGGAACTTCACTAATGTTGGAGGCATTAACATTGTTATGGTATGGGTTATGATATGTGGTATCTTGATGTGGAGGATAACAAACATTTGGTAGAAATAAAGCATGAATGTTGAGATTAGCTGAATGAGGAGGAAATTGAACATAATATTTAGATACACTACTAGCTGGAGGAACTTGTGGAATTCTTACAATGCTGGTGGTTACAGTAGTAGCATAAGTTGGTTGATGAGAAGGATTACTATGATGTAAGGATTTAAACAAGGGGTTGCTATGAATATTTCTAGGAGATACAGTAGAAGGAGGTGCCTCATATATTTCGAGTTGGACCTCCTCATCCATAACTCTAGATAAAGTCTCTCTATAGTATTTTATGAAACCCCATAAATGATTAACTGATATAAAAGTGAATACACTATTAGGCCCCTCAAAGGGATCATAGTTAGTATCAATTTAAAAATGTTCTTGCTCTTCTTCATCAAGGTTAGGATTCCCTCTATCAACTTGATCATCTTCTTGAGGAATTTGATCAATTTCTAGACTCCTTCGCTGACTTCTAAGAAATAGAGCCAATAGAAGAAGTGAAGGGATAGAGGAAAAAACTAAGGAAAGGCACACAAGAAGATCTTTGAACTTTTACCTTTGGAACAAGCACAAATAGAGCAAAACAAATATGTAACAGTAAAATGAAATGCAGACAGGATGGACATAATAGAATGCTAAGATACACGATGTAAACTAGGATTTGGGGTGTGAAACTTACCCCCAAGCCTTAATTTACCAAATTCATACCCTGTAAATATGGAGCATGAATTTGGTTTACCAAATTCATGCCCTGTATAGGCTTGGAATGAATTTGGTTCTAAAATATTGAAAAAGACTGTACACCAAAGCAATTGAAATAAAAGATAATAATTATGTAACCATAATGAAAAAATAGTATATGAATTGATGCCCTTTTTATTAATATTAAATTTATCTTTCAAAATGGTTACAATGAGATCCCTCCAAGGGATTTTCTATAATTTTGATACAATAAATTACAATCATAAAGGAATCTGAGTGCACTTCGTAGGATCTTTCTTGCATCTACAAACTGACTTGGGTAGGTTTTCAAGACTATCACAGTGAATGGTAATGTATGAATCTTGTTTTACTCTTCCTGTGTAAGAACCTATAACCTACACACAAGAAAGGTAAAGAAATTAGTAGCATGTGTAGAGCCCTTCGAGAGAGAGCTCGTATTAATGATAATAAAATTGAAATCAAAGTGAATTAGATGCATCATAAAAAACAAAATATTATAAAAGCAAGAAATATGTTATGATAAAACCCTATTAAAGGAAAAAAATAAATAGATCTCTATCCTGGAGGTCATCTCAGAGTGAGATGATCATGCCTGCAGGCTGTCTCAGATCGAGATGACCACTGCCTTGTAACTACATTTTCGATGTTGATGTGGGGTGACTCTAGGTTCGATATGGGGATAGGTTGATGAGTTGGTGTGCTTGTGGTAGTGGCTTGGTGGATCTGATCATTAGCAGAAGTAGGAATATTAGATCATGCAGAGGATGCAATCACAGTTTCAATCCATGAGGTACCAACGCCATAGCTTTCGACAATGAGAGGGTTGAAAATCTGGAATGGTAACCTTTCAGGATGAGAAAGCCTATAGTAAAATTCCAACAACACTTCATTGCTTGGGAATTAAAAACTCTGTATATTTTTATTGAGAGGTGAGCACTATTATATAGATTCCTAGAGATAAATATAATAATAGCACAATCTTGTGCATGAAAAAGTAAAGAGGTAGTTCGCGTTAAGAAAAACAAATGCCTATCTTCAAAAGTTCCATGTAAGTGATTATGTCATGCGGTTGCTCTAATATGGGCTCATTCACATGCTAAATTGTGGTGTAAGTTCATGCGTAGGATTAATTGGTAGTTTTGGCTACCAATTATGTCTTGCTCTTTTTTTTTTTTTTGGTGCGACTGTCTCAAGGTGAGATGGCCCTAATTGGAGGCTATATTGAGGTGAGACGATCATGATTTGGAGATCATCTCTTGGTGAGATGACCATGATCTAGAGGTCATCTCTTGGTGAGAAAACCATGGTTGTAAAGGGAAATTTCCCTGTTTGAATGGTGAAAACCACTATTTTAGTCCCGAGGCTACCCAAAGCGGGTCATATGGTCTAAAAGGAGTTCATATATGTAGTCTCATCAACATGATGCATTTTAGGTGTCTACATATACCTCTTTTTGGGATGCATTGTGTGAAGGCACAACTTGAAGCAAAAATAGATGACCTAAAGTCAAATTGAGTATTTATGATGTTCCTTGATCTAATCAATGTTATATGCCCCAATCATGGAAAGAGCATACAATTTCAAATCATTGCTTTTGATGAATTAAAGAACTTAATTCAAGTAAAATTTTCAGTTGAGGATAAACATCATGAGTTTGGGCTCGAGGTAAAATTTTCAGCTATACAAGGGTCTACAAGCCCTAGGCTTCGAGAATACCAAGCATTTGTTTGGTTGAAATTTTTGTTTGTTATTCACCCCAGCAAGGAGGGTACATGGTTGTATTTGGTAATGATTTTTGAATGAACACAATTTTGCATTGATTGAGTGTCTTATTATTGACTTTATTATGAATTATGTGATGTATAACTACCCCCTCAAGCGACAAGTCAATGATGAAATGGAAAAATTATGAAAGCGATGAGTCACTTGACCAAGATGTCTTGATTTTGGTTTTCTAAGACAATTGTGAATGTAAAAGGGCATAAGAACCCATTACAACTTTTATTTTGACACATTTATTATTATTATTATTATTGTGAGTGACTTTATGGTAATTTACTCATCCTACCGAATTGCATGGATAACAAATCGCTACAACCACTAGGTGATTAGAGCAAATCACTAGATATGAGGTTTACTTGAGCTTTTTAGATTTATGTGACCAAAATGGTTAAGTGCCTTTGGAGTTTTTTGGATTTTTGTGACCAAAGGGGTAGGTTCCTTTAGAGCATTTTGGAGTGAAATATGGGTGAAGGATTTTGGGTACCTTTGGAGCCTTTATGAACTTATTTGACCAAAGGTATTAAGTTCATTTGGAGCATTTTTAATGGATGTGACCAAAGGGGTTTAAGTTCATTTGGAGCTGTAACATCCCCACTACTTGTTATCATTTTATTTGGAAAAATGTGATACTGTGATAAGATTTGTGATGTAGGTGCAAGTTTTCGAGCAAAAGCAGTTATACCAGAAGAGGAGAACACCCACACCCTAGCAGAGATAGTGATGGAGGTGTCAGGTAATATGAGATATGATGTTGTGCCTATGGCACCATGGCTTGTGGGTACATGTAAGCCCACTAAAATGTCATATAGGACATGTTGCTTGTGATTGCATTATACCTACTTGCATAAAATGCATTTGTCTGCTGATTGTATATATATACAAAAAAATATAATAAAATAATATAATAGCAAAATATTATATATAATTTTTAAATATCATGTATTTAGGTTAAGAAGACAATATTTAATTAATTAAATTTAAAAAACAAATGATATATAAAAAAAAAAAAAAAAAAAACATAACGATACAGAAATTTGAAGTTAAGTATATAAATAATAAAATAAAGGAAAATTCCCCACTCTTATGAATGGACACTCTCCCATTTGGTGGACATTAGTACATGGCATCTTTTCTAATAGAAAAACTTAGGTGTCTTACCTTGAGAGCTTCCAAATCCTTTAAAAGGAAGGCCATGCGAGGAGGAAAGCGTGCTTTCTCGAATGTATGCTAGCGAATGTTGTAGAGAAGAAAAAAAGGGCTGAAAACCTTTTGTGGAAATCTCCTTCAGTTGTTAAGGTTAGTATGCTAAAATAATGTTTTCCTGAATTTGTTGAATAAGCGCTTTTGAATTGTTTTTTTTAATGCTTGAATGAGTAGCTTGACAAGCTTAAGTATAGTGACAATTATAGAACTAGTAGAGTCATAAATTATCATTGCTTTAAAATATTTTCTCTATGTTAAAAATCAGTATGCATAATGCTTAAATTAAGTGGAAAAGGAGGATTAGAGTCTTCTTGCATTGCATCAATGGTGGCTTGCTGATTTCATATAGTTTGCATTTTCATCTGAGCCATGCTGACCCAATATGCCGGATTAAGCCTCCCATGAAATAATAAATGTTCCATTATGAGTAAATTTTTGGATATTTTGAGTCCTTAAGTCAAAGTTGTCATTGATGTCAAGGAATGAAGTCATCATTGATGTCAAGGAATATGTCAAGGAACAATGCAAAGGTTAAAGGAAAAAGAGCTTCATAATATTTTTAATATTATGTGGAAGCATAAGTTAAAATTTTTTTCATAAAAACCCAAGGAAGCTTATTGCAAAGCTAAAAGAAGGTTTAATATTTACTTCATAATATATTTATATTCAAATTGAATTTAAATTTTATAAATAAATATTATTTATACAAAGTTGTTCAATGAGATATGGCCTTAATAAAACCAAAGGGTTTTAAAGAATTAATTTATAAAATTTAAATTCAAATGAATTTAAATAATTTATAAATTAATAAGGTTAAAGGAAAATAAAAAGCGTCAACGTCTAAAAAGTGAGAAGGTAATTCAAGCACCGAGGTATATGCATGAGGAGGAAATCAATATAAACCTATGCCTTAGAGCCATTAATTTTTATCCTTTTGTTCGATCAATTAATGTGTGCAATTGTGTTGAGATCTTGTGTGGAAAAAGAGAAGCAATTTTTGTATTTTAGCATCAGCTAATAAGGTTTAAAGGGAACAACGCCAAATTTCCAAGCACCATCTGGGCAGTGTGGACTAGTGGCAAGACGAAAACGATTAGAGTGTTTGGGTGCTAGGTGACCTGCGTTCGAAATGCGACGACAAATTTTTTGGTGGTTGTGTGTGTGTTGGAAGCACCAAAGGAAAGACACATTTTTTTCTAGGCAAGGTGGGGAGCCTTTTGGAGCATGTGGTGCTCTTTACTCCCCAAGCGAACGCCTAGCTCGTGCGGTGGTTGGAGTTGTGGCTAGGACGCTGGTTGAGGGTGCACTGTGAGTTCGAATCCCTCCAAGGTAAAGGTAATAAATTTTGATTAATATTTTATATTACCTAAAGTTTGACATGAGGTCTTAGGGAGATAAAATGGTTGATTAAAAGTTTTTAATTTGATTATTACTTTTTGGAAAATTGGAGGAATAAGGAGTTAGCTTTATTTTTAAATAAAGTGTTTGTGTCACATTGATTTGTTGAAGTTTTAAGAGGATAAAAGGGACTTCTTGCATAAAGTTATTTTGAGAAAGAAGATTGCATTAATATTATTCATATCATTGAATATTATTTTCACTGGGAGATTATTAGGTGTATTTGGTGAATTATTCTTGTAAATGTTGTTGAATGTTTTCTTAAAGATGGAGTGATAAGGTGTATGTGTGTTTTGATATTTACATTGTATTTTTGAGGGAGTTTATCATCTTATAATTTCTTTGAGCTTGGAAAAGAAGTGTTTGTGATTGTGGTAGATTTATGAGATTCCTTCATCTTCAAGAAAAAGGTATGAGCACATTCTTCCATAGTTAAATTGATTGGTTGGTTTTATAAAAAATAAGTTTGGAGTGAAAAGGACTTGATTAGGATTTCCTATTGAGTGTGTTGAATTAATGCTTCAAGGTTTTCTGGAATAAAGAGTTGTTAAAACCTTGTTTTATAAGCATTGTTTTTAAAGCCATTGGTTGTGTAAAGAACTTGAACTAGGGTTTGAGTATCATTGTTATGTGAGATTGGTTGTTGAGCATTGTTGGAAATATTTTGAGTGAATGTCATATACTTGGACTAGGGTTTGTGAGCAAGGATTATTTCATTGAGTGTTTGGTTGAGTAGAGTTGGTTGAGCCTAGTCAAGTGGATGTGTGCAGTGATTGTTCAAGTTCCATAAAACAAACTATTCTATATTATGAATTTATTTGAGAAAGAGATTGGGCATTGAGGTGAATAAGAAGCATATTGAGTCTTTAACAATTCTCCTTATGTTTCTAAGAGAGTGATTGAAATTAATTGAGCATTGTGATAAGTGTAAAACATATTGAGTCTCTAAAAATTCTCTTTATGTTTCTATAATATTGGACAAGTTCTTGTGTGGACTTGTTGAGTAGATTTGAGGCAAGTCTTTGAGAAGACTTGTGAATAGATTGAGTAAGATTTTGTGGAAGCTTACAATACAGATTGAGAGTAAACTTGGAAAAGTTCTAGAGAGGAATTATGGAGTAAATTTGAGCGACTTCTAGAGATAACTTGTGGAGTATTTTTGGACAAGTTCTATAGAGGACTTGTAGAGCAGATTTTGAACAAGTTCTAGAGAAGACTTGTAGAGAATATTTGAGCAAGTTATAGAGAGGACTTGTGGATAAATTAGTGTGAGATTTTGAGGAATCTTACAAGGAAAATTTAAGATAAGTATTTGAGAAGGCTTGAGAGCAGAGTTGATTAATTGATTTGTTCAAACCTTGAGTTAAGGTTTAGGGTAGATCTAGCAGAGTTTATTTGAGATTGAGTCAAGATTTGAGTTAAGGCTTGAGGACAGAGATTGAGGATAGATTTATGCTAGACCAAAGGACAATATTTAGTG